>CAUYQG010101705.1:0-15741 GCA_963574415.1 Tarsius wallacei
ACAGGGACTTATCAAACACAATAGAACATTCAGCAGAGAAGTTTTGGAGCCTAATGTCTGTGTGTGATGCTAACAGAGATAGCTTGGCAGAGAGCTCAGGGAAGGAGATAGTCAAAGAGAATACTGATAAACTGTCTCCCATTTAAGTGTGATTACAAGCAAGCAAAGGAATGCACTCTCAGTAAAATGACATCAGAGATTTCACACAACAGGAGAAATAGACTTTACACAAATAGTTCTCAGCCAAGTAGGTGAACAAATAAAAAAGCATATTCCAGTAACTACTGGTTGGAAGAGTGGGGGAAACAAAGTGTGAATACAGAGTAACTTCAATATATTGCATAACATTTCCAATACTTAAAAAATACAAAATATGAAATGGAAAGTATGACACATACATAGGGGGAAAAAAACTACTCAATATAGAATGATACTAGTATAGGTGTATACTTAAAGATATATGGAATGGATTATGGATTTCTGAAATAAACCCTTGCATATATAATCAATTGATAAGACTACCAGAACAATTTAATGGGGAAAATATTTGTCTTTTTCTCAAATTGTGCTTAAACAAATGAAAATCCACTTGCAAAATAATGGAGTTGAACCTTTCTTCACACCATACACACACACAAAAAAATTCAAAATAAATTATATGCATTATATGCGTAAATATAAATGCTACAATTATAAAATATTGAGTCATAAATATAAGATTAAGTCTGTGTGACTTTGGGTAAGGCAAAGCTTTTTTTTTTTTTTCCCAAATGAGATCAAGAACATAAGGAACAACAATAAAAATTGATAAATTATACATATCAAAATTTCAAAATTTGTACTTTGTAGAACATAAAAAAAAGGAAAAATAACCAATTTTTAAAATTCAAGTTAAGGGAATTGAATCTAAAATATATTTAAAAACTCAATTCAGTAAAGGTAAGACACATAACCCATTAATAAATGGACAAAAAAATGTAAATAAAAATTTCTTCATAGAAAAATAGTTATAATATTACCCATCAATTCTACTTCTAGTTAAATATCCAGAAGTTAAAATATATGTCTACACAAAAACTCATAGATAACTGTTCACAGAAACAGAATACGCTTCTACAATAGCCAAAATGTAGAAACAACCCAAAATGCATTAATTGATTCACAGGTAAAGAATAGGTGTTCCATTCATATTGCAGATCACTTCTTAAAAATTATAAGAAATAAAGTACTAATATATGACACAACATTGATGAAGCTTGCAAACACTATGCTAACCGTAAGAAGTCAGCAAAAAAAATTTTATAATTGTCTGATTATGTTTATATATAATAACCAAAGCAGGCATATATATAGTGAGAGCAGGTATCTAGGGTGGGAGAAGGGAGCAAAATAGAGTTAGTTATAATGTATATTGTGTTTCTTGTTTGCGTGATGAAGATATTTTAAACTAAGATCAGGGTGATGGTGGCTCAACTCCACATATATACCAAAAACCATCAAATTGTTTACTTTAAAAGAGTGAAATGCATAAGTTAATTATATATAAGTAAAGTCATGAAAATGAATGAAATATAATGGTACACAGTAAATATCAAAAATACCAATATCTGGCTTTGTTAGGGGACATTTGATACATTCTCTTTCATGAGATCTTTGAAATGTTTAGATGTTTTTAAAATTAATACTATATGTAGAAGCTTTTTCCATATTAGCATAAACAATTGTACTTTCTAATTTCAATATCTACATGGTATTTTATTTTAGTTGCAACACAAGTTCTATAAAAATTCACCTGTTTATAAATATTTATTCTCTCCAGACTTAATACTGTTACTATCAATAAAAATTTTGTTTATGGGTATTTGTAATATTTGTGATGAAGTATCCTAGATGAGTAAATTTCTGTAAGTTTATTTATTAAAAAAAAAGATATGTGGGAGGATGCTGAGAAGATGTTGGAATAGAAAGTACAAGGAATCTGTCTCCCCAAATAAACAAAAAAATCCACTGTCATCAGTTTGACGTAGCATTTTTGGAACTCTAGATTTTTGAGGCTTGCCAATTCCAAAAAAAAAAAAAATTTCGATGGTAAGCTGTGGCTAACTTCAGTGGAATGTAGTTCTTAGCACAGTTGCAGCTTCCCAACACTCACGTTAGTTGTACTCACATCCAGACAAAACAGACTTTAAATCAAATGAGTTGACAAGAGGCAAAGAAGGGATATTATATATTAATAAGAGGTTTAATAGAGCAAGAAATATAATAATCACAGACATTTACAACATCAAAATTTATGAGGTCAAGAAAATTTGACAGGCCATCAAAATATATGAAGCAAAAACTGATAAAATGGAGGGTGAAGTAGGTAGATCTACAAAATGAGTTGGGAATTTCAATCTCCTGCTCTCCATAGTGCACAGAATAACCAGTTAGAAGATGAATAAGGAAACAGAGGAGATAAAAACAAATCAACAAGATCTAACATGTACACAGAGCACTCTCCCCGACAACGACATCATACACATTTTTCTCAGAACAAATGGGACATTTTCCAGGGTAGATTTTGTGTTGGTCCACAAATTAAATCTTAATAGATTAAAAAAAAAAATACAAAGTATAATCCACAATCACAATGGATGAAATTGAAAATCAGTAACAAAAGTAAAACTGAAAAATTTACAAAATTGTGAAAATCAAACCTTACTCTCCTAAACTACCAATCAATGAAGAAATCACAAGGAAAATTATAAAATACTTAGAAATGAATTCAAGTAAAAATACAACATAATAAGACATATGAAACATAGCAAAAGTGGCCTTCATGGGGAAAGTTTATAGCTGTCAATGCTTACATTAAAAAAAAATACAAAATCAATAACCTAACTGTACAACTTAAGGAACTTGGGGGAAAAAAACACAAAACTAAACCCAAAGTAGAAGGGAATAAATAAATATTAGAGCATATAAACAAAATAGAGCATAGAAAAACAATAGAGAAAGATCAATGAAACTAAAAAGAAATTTTTTGTGTGAAAAGATTGACAAAATCAAAAAATCCTTATCCAGATAAACTGAGAAAAAAAGGAAAAAGACTCAAATAACTATAATAAGAAATGAAACTATAAAATATTGCTGAAAGAAATTAAATTAATAAACAAAAGCGCATCTCGTGTTCATGTATTGAAAGACTTAATATTGCTAAAATAACAATTTACAGATTAAATTCAATTCCTCAAAACCCTAATGATTGTTTTTGCAGAAATAGAAAAGCCCATCAAAAAATTCATATGGTATCTAAAGGAGCCCCAAATATCCAAAGTAATCCCAGAAAAATAAAAAATAAAACCAGAGGACTAACAGTTTTTTTTTATTTTGAAAATTACTACAAATCTATATTAGTCAAAACAGTGTGGTACTTGCAGAAACACAGAAATAGAAATAGACCATTGCATATAAGGCTAAATTATTTCTGACAAGATCATTCAGTGTGAAAATAACTGTCTTTTTACCAAGTGGAACTGGAAAAACTGTATGTCCTCATGCAAAAAAATTAAGTTGAAAACTTACCTAACACCATAAACAAAATTTGACTCAAAATGGATCAAAGACCTAAATGTAAGTCTTAAAATGATAAAACATTTAGAAGAAAACATAGGGCAAAACTTCATGATATTTAAATTGGCAAAGATTTCTTGGCTATAACACCAGAAGCACAAGAAACAAAAGAAAAATTAGACTTAATAAAAATTAAAGAAAAAGTGTATAAAAACATAACATGAACAGAGTAAAAAAGCAACTTACAGAATAAGAGAAAATATTTGCAAACCATATATGTGATACAAATTAATATCAAGAATGTAAAGTAAACATTTAAAATTCAGCAACAAAAAGACAACCTGATTCCAAAATGAACAAAGGACTTGAATAGACATTTCTCCAAAGAAAATAAACAGGTGATAATAGACACATGAAAAAAATGCTAACATTACCAACCATTAGCAGAAGGCACATCAAAACTACAAGATACCATCTCACACTCATTATGATGGTTACAGAAAAGAAAAGTGAAAGAGTGAATATGGAGATGTTGAAATGTGTGCACTGTTTGTATTCATATAAATGGTACAGTCACTGTAAAAACTACTATGGTGATCCTCAAAAAATTAAAAATAGAATTAGATATGATTCAGCAATTCTATTTTGGGATATATACCCAAAACACTTAAAAGCAGGGTGTTCAAAACATATTTGTAAATCCATGTTTTTGGTAGCATTATTCATAATAACTAAAACATGAAAGCAATCCAAGCAGGTGATTGTGAGAGCTGAATGGATAAGCAAAATGTAGTCTGAACATATAGTGGAATAGTATTACGCTGTAAAAATAAACAAAATTTTAACACATTATGATGTGAATGAAGCTTGTGGACATTAGGCTAAGTGAAATTAAGAGGTCATAAAAAGACAAATACTGTCCAATTACACTTATATGAGTTATTTAGAAACACCAAAATTGTAGAGATATAAATAGAATGGTCAATGTCAGGGGTCCTGAAGGAGGTGAGAATAGCAAGTTATTGCTTAATGGATATAGACTTTTAGTTTTATAAGACAAAAGAGTTAAGGAAAATGGTGGTGGATATTGGTTGTCCAATATTATGAATGTGTTTCATACCAGAGAATTATATATTTTAAAAATGCTATCAATAGTACATTTTTTTACTATGCATATTTACCACAATAAAATATTAGAGGAAAAAGATATGAATATAGTTTAGAGATATTGTCAAATATTTATAGAGAAATGCCCAAAAATAGTGATCACAGTAATATTATGAGTACCTGTTTGCCAACAACCTCAAGCTACTATTGGATAATTGCATTTTTTCCACAGCATCCATCTCTCCTATTGTCAAAGAAAAATACACATACAGTGTAAGTGAACAAATACATAATTACTCACTGCAGGGAACATAATACACTGGCTGAACCAGCACCTGGACAAGCAGTGTATCTCAATCTATTTCTAGAGTTTCCTTCCTTCCTTTCTTCCACCTAGACCTTCCAAGTAGCTGGTTTTTTTTGTTTGTTTGTTTTTTGGTTTTTTGGTTTTCATTTTTTTGAGTTGGAGTCTCACTCTGTTGCCCAGGTTGGAGTGCAGAAGCACACTCATGGCCAATGCAGCCTCGACCTGCTGTGTTCAGGTGATCCTTCCGTCTCAATCTTCCAAGTAGCTGTAACTACAGGCACATGCTACTATGCCCAGCTAATTTTTTCTTTTTTCTTTTTTTTTTCACTGTAGAGATTAGGTCTCACTGAGTTGCCCAGGCTGGTCTCAAACCTCCTCTCACTTTAGTCTCCCAAAGTGCTGGGAATACAGTCTTGAGCCATTGCACCAGGCCAAAAAATATTTTTGAGTATAGATAAAATTTCTTGAATAAAACATTTGTTTAGTAAAAATACAAATTATATAAAAACCATGAAAATATCAATCCATAACAAAAATTAAAATATAGTTTATCAATAAAATTCAAAATGGAAATGCACTATAGAGAACGCTAAGTTATTGTGTTAAAATAGAGAAAATTTTGATAAACACACAACAAACATGCAACACAACAAAGTGTGCTTAATCAAGGTATTTTTATTTTATTTTATTTTTATATAATTAAGCTTGAGAAAAATATTAGAATACATAAAAATTTACAAATTGTAGTACTTTGAGCTAAAAATCCAAAGTCAACAAGACACTAATAGTTCAAAATTTCTATGTAGAAAGGATTAAAATTGTAGGAAATATGAGAGATCTGGTTAAAAAATTGGTAACCCATGTTCCTGAATAGAAAAATTTGCATTGTAAAATATGCCCATTTCTTCAGTTTAATTTAAACGTTCAATAACTTAAAATTAATTGTTATTATGTGAAGATCTCAACACACTACCCTATGCATCAGTGACTTAAGCAATCACTTATTATATTTTCTGAGTTATTCTTCCTTTTTACCTAGTCTTGCCTGATTTTGGCAAATGTCTGAGATGGCATCAGCTGAAATGTTTTGGCTCTGCTGTATGTGCTATCTTGGCCTTTGTGATGCCAGAGCAGCTCTGTTTTCATGTTGAATGGTGGAGAAAAGAGCAAGTTGTAATGCGCAAAGCCTTCTGAGTCTGAAGCTTTGAATTGGCACATTATTACATTTGTTCATTCTGATGGCCAAAGCAAGTCACAAAGTAATCCTAGGACTAAGAAATGGGAAAATGGGCTTTAAATTCTGAAATAAAAAGGCATAAAATCATTTTGCAATGGCTGTGGTTTCAAGGAAGGAAATAATTAACATAATCTACACTTTCATTATAATTGGAATTATTCTTACTGGCTCAAAAATATACAAATAGATGAATGTAAGCAAAATGGAGGATTCTGAAAAATTGCATATATATCATATGTGTTATTAAGATTTTATAAATTTAGCAATACAAATCGTCAGAGAAATTATAAACTATTTAGTGGATGTTCTTGGAAAACAAAATAGCTTTATGCATAAAAGTAAGACACATATGTATACTTGCCTAAAACCATATAAAAATATAGTTTTCAGATGTTCTAAATATTTTGAAAACAAAAATATTAATTGACTTATCACTTCAATGAGGATTTGAAGAACACACTTTTATTTATTTTGATACTTGTCTTTTAATAAAATGTTTATCAGCTTTCCATTATTGTTCAAATAAGCAGTATTTTTTAACTTTATTTTAAATGACTTCAAATTTAAATGTATCTGTTACCATTTTATTGTCAATCATTACCATCCTCTCATTTTGTCATACTTGGCTATTTGGTAGCATGGTTTATATGTTATCCTTGAAAACATTAGTAAAAATGTTTTACATCCAAGTTAAAAAGCAGACACATATTACTCATTATTTTGAATGCTCAACAACATATTAGTATCATTTATGTGATATATTTGCATGGAAACTATAACTGTCAAATGGTGATTATAATTCAAAAAATATTTGTATGACATTTATTTAAATAATTCAGTTTTGTAATGATACTAAGTAAAGCATTATTACTGACAAGCAATACTTAAAATATATAGAATCAGAGAACTTTCATCTTTAGGATTCCATTCTACTTATTTACTCATGTAAGAGTATAAAAGTGTTTACACAAGACTTTATTAGTAGAAATGCTATAATGTACTCAAGCTAAATATACATTAATATGAAACACACACACATACATACATACATTCATATAGAAATATGAGTCCATTAAAAATAACATGGCTGGTTTATATTAACAGATAAGAAAATATATTCAAATATGTTCAAGCATAATAAAATAAGTATGTCAGTTACAATGATGTAGTTACAGTGTGTATCTTCTTGTTTTAAATGATACAAACTGCTAGCAATAGATAATTGAATCAATGAAAAATACAAGGACTAGCTTTGATTTTTCTCTGTAAATCCTTTTATAAAGTTTGTATTTTTTTTTTTTTTTAATTTGGAGTCTCACTCTTTGTTGCCCAGGCTGGAGTGTAGTGGCATGCTCTTGGTCACCACAGCCTCAACCTGCTGTGCTTAGGCGATCCTTCCACCTCAGCCTTCCAAGAAGCTGGAACTACAGGTACATGACACCACGCCTGGCTAGTTTTTTGTGATTTATTGTAGAGATGAGTTGCTCAGGCTGGTCTTGAAACCTTGGGCTCAGGTAATCCTCTCGCCTTGGCCTCCCAAAGCACTGGATTATAGGCTGAGCCGCCGCACCCATCCTAGAGTTTTTATTTTACCATAATCTTATATTTGTAAAAAACCTTTAAAATATTATGTTTTCAAGTCACTTAGGTCTTACATTAGTTTCCAAGGGTTGCTGAAACAAATTATCACAAACTTTTGTCTTAAAACAACAGAAATTTATTATTTGACAGATCTAGAGGCCAAGTGTGAATTCAAATTGTTGGTAGAACTACAATCACTGTGGAGCCTTCCAGAGAAAATCGGTTCCTTGTTTTTTGTGACTTCTGGTGTCTGTCAACATTCCTTGACCATGGCTGCCTTTTTCTCTGTGCTTTGTCTTCACATCGCTTTCTTCTCTGTGGTGCCCTCCACTCTGATGTCGTTTATAAAGACACTGTGTCTATAGTAATGACAGCTATGGAAGTTACATAAGGAAAAGACTGACAATTTTTAATTATTTGAATAACCAAAATTGTTATATTATTTTAAAGTATTAGTTTGAGATGTGCAATTAGTTGATATTTTAATGGGAAGTGTTAAATTTCTTGAATATTACAAACATTTATCTTAAAAACTAGATGGGATTTTATAAAACATTCAAATAATACATGTGGTATGCCTGCTTCAAATTATCATCAGAAGAAATAAAAATACATTGATTCAAATATATGAGCTTGAAAGACTCTGTGTGAGTAGGCGGGCACTGGTGGGACAGTGAAAGTCTGTCTGAGGTGATACTCAGCTGCATATATCCAGGTCCCCCCTCTGAGGGCAACTACAAGCCCCTACCGCCCTGAAATTAGAGTGCAGCTCACAAGATCACATGCAGAAATGCCTGCTGCCTATGGGAAAATGCCTGAGAAAAGCCTGCCGAATCCAGCTGATTCCTAGCACCTGGCACCAGGCGCACACCATCACCTGTCATATCGGACCTGCTGGAGTGCAGGATCTGATTATTGGAGAGAGAGCATCAGAGAATCCAGAGAGGCATACATGCCTGGTGAGGAGCTGCCCACCACAGTCATTTTCCAGGCAGAGATTTGCGTTGCCCCCCCCCCCAGCTCCCCACCCCCAGTCTCCAACTTGTTTCCTAAGGCACAGACAAATTATTGCCCCAGGCACTCCCTCACCATTGAAGTAGGAGAGAAACTGCTCTGGGCTTTGCCCACCGCTTCAGCACATAGCAAGGCACTGAAAGGGACTGCGGAGGGAGTCCAGAGATCCAATCTCTGTGAATGGCAGATCAACTACTCAGGACTGGAGGAAATATCCTGGTCCAGAGAAAATATCCTGAGAGCACAAACTTCAGATGGAGCTGAGGAGTGCTGAGTTCAAGACACCCCACCCCCTACCCTGATCCAGCCTTGGGACAAAGGGTGTGGCCAGAAAATGATGAGGAATAGATCAGTGGTGAGTCCAGGGCTGAACCAAACCCCTTCCTCCCCAGCAATCCTCTGAACATCAGACCCACACAGCTGGGCCATGAGTGAGAGGAACAAACCAAATCAGAGCCTAGATATCAGTCACAATAGGAGAACCCCATTCCAGGATAGGCCTGGCTGGGGCAACCTTATAAGAGTACATACCTGGGGAAGAGACTATCCTGTACCTCCCCAAGACTGCAGCCCCACCACCTCCACTGTCCCTCCTCCTTCCTGGCTTTATTCCTTGAAGAGAGTGTGAAAGAGGTGGCTCTGTAGGAGAGATCTGATTAGAGGAACAACTACAGAGCCTGGCACAAGACGACTGGTCTTTTGTTGTTGTTGTTGTTTTGGTTTTTTTGTTTTGCTCTGCTTTGTTTTTTAAATTTTCAATTATTTTTTAATTTTAAAAATTTTCTGACTGTTAGTTAATCTATTTTTAAAATATTTTTTCTTTGTGAATGAATGTGTATGTGAGGCTTTGATCTGCATCCCCCTCATTTTTTTTTCTTTTCTTTTTCCATTTCTTTCTTCTTTTATTTGTCATTTTCTGTATATATGTGTATGTGAATGATTGAGTATTCATCTTTTGATTTTGTTGCTGGTTTTTGCTTTTTTGTTCTTCTGGGGTTTTTTAATATCCATTTTTTATAGTCTAAGGGGTGTGTCAATATATGTGTGAGGGTTCCACCTGAATCCCTTTTTTTTTTTTTTCTTTTTTCTTATTCTCCCACCTTTGGTCTTCTTATCTTTCTTCTCTATTCACTTTGTACTAGGCATGCGTGTGTGTTTAGTATCCTTGGGTTTTTTTGTGTATGTGTTGTGAATTGTTTTGTTTTGCTTTGTTGTTATTCCAGACTATTTTGTGGTGTGTGTTGGTTTCTGCTTTGCATCATCATGTAGAGTGGTGGTGGGGAGTGAATCTCAGGGAACACATACCACAATAAGTGAACATTTTAATTTCCAAGTAGCAACTGATTCCTAGTGCCCCATCACCCACTTTACTTGGATTTCAAAAACTACAAGAGACAGCAAATCATCCCATCAACCATCTTATTTCAAAATAGAACAAATCCAGAGCCTGAATCAGAGAAGAGTAGAGGACTGAGCAAACATCAGAAGGAAAAGCCCCTCCCACTGAAATTGAATAACAGAACTAAAGAAAAAACAAAAAAACAAACAAAAAAAAAACCAAGAGATCCGTCACAGATGAGGAAAAGTCAAAGGAAGACCTCAGGCAATTCCAAGTCTACCAAAGATAAAACTCCTGAGAAATCAGACCTTGGTGACCAAACAGTGGAAGTCACCAACGACTGGACCCAGAATAAGACAGGGATTAGGGAATGGTTGGCAAGAGTGACTAAGACTCAAGAAAGACAAACTGCAACACTGAAAGAACTTGTAACAGAGATTCTGGCAATAAAAAATTCTATCCAGGAGATAAATAACAAGATGACAAGCATGGAAAGCAGAATTAATCTTGCTGAAGAGAGAATCTCAGAACTTGAAGACCAGAACATGGAATTGAGCTGATCTGTGAAAAACATAGAAAGAAGACTCAGAAAGAAAGAACAAAGCCTACAAGAGATGTGTGATTATATCAAGAGGCCAAACCTATGCCTGATTGTTATCCCAGAAGAAGAAAGGGAAAATGAGAACAACTTAGAACAAGTATTCCAGAAAATAATTCAAGAAAACTTTCCTCATCTCACCAGAGATGTGACCAGTCAAGCACAAGAGATACAGAGAACCCCCACAAGACATCAAATGAGAAGATCAACCCCTAGACACATAGTAATTCACCTGCACAAAGTAGGCACAAAAGAAAAAATCTAAAAGGCAACAAGAAAGAAAGGTCAGACTACCTACCAGGGAAAACCAATCAGAATAGCAGCAGACCTATTGGCAGAAACACTACAAGCAAGAAGGGACTAGAGTCTTATATTCAAAGTCCTCAAAGATAAACAATTTCAACCAAGAATTTCCTATCCAGCCAAGCTCAGCTTCATCAGTACTAGAGAATTAAATTCCTTCCCAGATATCCAATTCCTAAGAGATTATGCAGCTCCCAGACTGGCTGTACAGGAGACACTAAAAAAAGGTATTAAGCACAGAAGAAAGAAAGAAGAAAAAAAAGAATGACCACGCACTTCCCAAGAGAATAGCAGAGCACAGAATCAACAGAGAATACAGTGCAACAAGAAACTTTAAAACACACACATACATTAACCCCAAAGCTAAAAGAAAACAAAAAAAACAAAGAAAAAAACTTTATAAGAACCTAATGACAGGGATAAACAATCACTTTTCAATAATCAGCCTGAATGTGAGTGGACTAAGTGCACCAGTGAAAAAACACAGAATGGCAAGCTGGGTAAGAAACCATGACCCAATGATTTGCTGCATCCAGGAGACTCATCTCACTATAAGAGACACACACAGACTCAAAGTTAAAGGATGGAAAACGAGTTTCCAGGCAAATGGATCACAAAAGAAGGCAGGAGTTGCAATCTCAATGTCAGACAAAACAATCTTTAAGCTATCAAAAATTTAAAAAGATGCAAAAGGACACTACATAATGATAAAAGATTAAATCCATCAGCAAGAAATATCCATCCTAAATATATATGCATCCAACACAAGAACACCAGTATTTATAAAGCAGCTACTAAATAAACTAAAAAAAGATATTGACTCTAGCACTATTATAGCAGGGGACTTGAATACCACACTGACAGCCCTAGATAGATCATTGAGGCAAAAAAATCAACAAGGAGATCCAGAACTTAAACTTGACACTTGATCACATGGACTTAGTTGATATCTACAGATTATTCCACCCAACAACCACAGAATATACATTCTACTCATCACCACATAGAACATACTCCAAGATTGATCATATCCTTGGCCATAAATTGAGCATAAACAAATTCCATAAGGTCAAAATCTTGCTATGCACATTCTCAGACCACAGTGGAATAAAAATAAATATCAAAACCAACAACATTTCCCCAAATCCCACAAAGACATGGACACTAAACAGCATGATGCTGAACAATGATTGGGTCAATCCTGAAATCAGAGAAGAAATTGAAAGATTTCTGGAAAAAAATGAAAATGAAAAAACACCTTTCCAAAACCTCTGGGATGCCATGAAATCAGTTCTAAGAGGGAAATTTATATCTCTACAAGCACACATCAAGAAAATGGGAAGATCACATGTGGAGAGTCTAACAAATGACCTAAGGGAGATAGAAAGAGAAGACCACCAAAACCCCAACTTAGGCAGAAAAATCCAAATCACGAAAATAAGAGCCCAAATACGAGACATGGAAGAAAAAATATCGTAGAAAACATCAACAAAACAAAAAGCTAGTTCTTTGAAAGAATTAATAAGATTGATGGACCCCTAGCCAGAATAACCAAGAAAAAGAGAGAAAAAGCCCAAATAAACACAATCAGAAATACAAAAGATCAAATCACAACTGACCCCTCAGAAATACAAAGGATTATCAGAGATTACTATGTACCCCTATATGGAAACAAACTTGACAACCTAGAAGAAATGGAAAACTTTCTGATATTACACAACCTTCCAGGTTAGAACAAGAAGACATTGAGACACTAAATAGACCAATAACAACCCAGAAAATTGACTCTGTCATACAAAGCTACCTACCAAAAAAAAGTCCTGGACCAGATGACTTTCTAGCAGAATTCTACAAAACGTACAAAGAGGAGCTGATACCAATCCTATTGAAAGTATTCCAGGCAATTGAGAAAGATGGAATTCTCCTCAAATCATTTTACGAAGCTAACATTATACTGATACCCAAACTGGGTAAAGATCCAACAAAGAAAGAGAACTACAGGCCAATATTCCTTATGAACATCGATGCAAAACTCCTCAACAAGATTCCAGCAAATCAGACCCAAAAACATATCTCAACAATCAACCACCATGACAAAGTAGTCCTTATCCCCAGGATACAGGGCTGGTTTAACATATGCAAAACCATAAATTTAATTAAATACATCGCCAGATGTAAAAACAAGAACCACATGATTATCACATTAGATGCAGAAAAAGCTTTTGATAAAATCCAGCATCCCTTCTTGATAAAAATTCTCAAACACCTAGGTATAGAAGGAACATACCTCAAAATAGTAAGTGCCATCTACAACACACCAACAGCAAGCATATTGCCAAATGGACAGAAACTAGAAACATTTCTCTTGAAAACTGGAACAAGACAAGACTGCCCACTCTCACCTCTCTTGTTCAATATTGTGTTGGAAGTCCTAGCTCAGGCAATTAGACATGAGAAGGAAATAAGGGTTATCCAAATAGGAAAAGAGGAAGTCAAGTTATCCTTCTTTGCTGATGATATGATCCTATACCTTGAAAATCCAAGGGAATCTGTCTAAAACCTGCTTGCACTGATAAAGGACTTTGGAAAAGTCTCAGGGTACAAAATAAATGTACAAAAGACAGTTGCATTCCTATACACCAACAACAAGCAGGCCGAGACCCAAACAAAAAGCACAATCCCATTCACAATAATCACAAAAAAAATGAAATACCTCGGCATCTTCCTAACCAGAGAAGTGAAAGGTCTTTACAATGAGAATTATAAAACACTGCTCAGAGAAATCCAAGAAGACACAAACAAATGGATAAATACTCCATGCTCATGGATAGGAAAAATCAACATTGTTAAGATGTCCATCCTACCAAAGTCAATCTATAGATGCAATGCAATACCCATTAAGTTATCAACATCATTCTTCTCAGACCTGGAAATGACAATACAGAAATCAATATGGAAACATAAACTACCACAAATAGCCAAAACAATCCTTAACAAAGGAAACAAAGCAGGAGGTATCACACTTCCAGACTTCAAACTTTACTATAAGGTTACAATAATCAAAACAGCCTGGTATTGGTACAAGAACAGGCACATAGACCAATGGAACAGGATAGAAATTCTGGAAGCAAAGCCTCAGTTTCTCAATGAGCTCATCTTTGACAAAGTCTCCAACAACAACCACTGGGGAGAGGAGAACCTATTCAGTAAATGGTGCTGGGAAAACTGGCTGACCACATGCAGAAGATTGAAACAGGGCCGGGCTCGGTGGCTCAGCTGTGCTTTGGGAGGCCGAGGTGAGTGAATTGCCTGAGCCTGTGGATTCGAGACCCACCTGGGCAACTTGGCAAAACCTCATCTCTACAATAAATAAAAAAATCAGCCGTGCGTGGTAGCACATGCTTGCAATTATGGCTACTCGCAAGGCTGAGGCGGAAAGATCGCTGGACCCCAGCAGGTTGAGGCTGCGGTGGCTGGGAGCGACCACTGCACTCCAGCCTGGGTGACAGAGTGAGACTCCAACTCAAAAAAAAAAAAAAAAAAAGATTGAAACAGGACCCCTACCTATCACCATACACAAAAAAATTAACTCTAAATGGATCAAAGACCTAAACATAAAAACTCAAACTATAAGAATATTAGAAAACACAGGAGACACCCTTTTGGAAACTAGAACTGGGAACCAATTCCTATTCAGAACCCTAAAGGCCAATACCTTAAGAAATAAGATAGACAAGTGGGATTTCATCAAATTAACTAACTTCTGCAAAGCAAAATAGACCATCAAGAGAGAAGGGAGACAGCCCACAGAATGGGAAAAAATATTTGCCAACTGTATATTGGACAAAGGCCTAACATCTAGGATCTACAAGGAACTCAAACGCACTGAAAGGAAAAAAATAAACAGACCCTTTAAAAAGTGTGCAAAAGACATGAATAGACACTTCTCAAAAGAAGATGTACGGACAGCCAACAGACACATGAAAAAGTGCTTAGCCTCACTCAACATCAGAGAAATGCAAAGCAAAACCACATTGAGGTACCACCTAACCCCTGAAAGAATGGCCATCAGTAATAAAACAAACAACAACAGACGCTGGAGTGGATGTAGAGGAAATGGAATGCTTCTACGCTGCTGGTGGGAATGCAAACTAGTATAACTTCTTTGGAAGACAGTGTGGCGATTTCTGAAAGAACTAGAAATTGACCTTCCATATGACCCCGCAATTCCTCTTTGGGAGTATACCTGGAGGAACTCAAATTATTCTACCAAAAAGATACCTGCACACATATGTTTGTTGCAGCTGTACTCACAATAGCAAAAACATGGAACCAACTGTGCTTGCCCATTGAAGCAGGACTGGATTAAAAAAATCTTGTACATATACATGAATATTATGCAGCCATAAAGAAGGACAGATATAGACTTTGCAGCAACTTGGATGGATTTTGAGTCTATCATACTCAGTTATTTATCACAGAAATAAATAACAGAGTTCCATATGTTCTCACTCATAAGCAGATCTTGAACAATTGCAATGCTATAAGAAAGCAATTGGCATTAGTGGGAAACTGTCAGGGGAGGGGGGGCTGGATAGGCAGTTGAGGGAAACTGCTAGGGGAGGGAGGGGCATACCTCACGAGGAAGGGTAACTGCATGATCAATATTGATATACCTAACCCTTAATTGTACCCCACAT
>CAUYQG010101707.1:0-42397 GCA_963574415.1 Tarsius wallacei
ACCGGCTGGACTCCGGCGATCCTTCCGCCTCAGCCTTCCAAGTAGCTGGAACTACAGGCATGTGCTACCACGCCTGGCTAATTTTTGATTTATTGTAAAGATGAGGTCTCACCAAGTTGCCCAGGCGGGTCTCGAACCCGCGGGCTCAGGCAATCCACTCACCTCGGCCTCCCAAAGTGCTGGGATTACAGGCTGAGCCACCGAGCCTGACCTGTTTTCAGTTTCTTGACCTCCAGAAACCATGCAAGATAATACATATTTGTTGTTTTAAGCTGCCAAGTTTTGGGATAATTTGTTATGTAACAATAGATAACTAACACATTGTCCCAGTCTAAAAATAACCTTTCCACCTGAATTTTTTCTCTTGCTACCATTTATTGTCTTCCTTCTCTTTTTACATTCAGGCTCCTATAAAGAGTGCCATTTACACCACTGATTTCAAGTACAGTATATGAACCTAAAGACTTTCCAAGGGGTACACAAGCATGGATAGTTTTAGGAGTATCCACTTCCAGGTGATCAACCTCATATTTAATTGTTCCCAGAGCTGCTCTGCCTGGGAAGGAGTCAGCATTTGGGACATTGTGCAGATTCTTTTCTCTTCTTCTCTTTATTGCAAAAGTAAAACTATACCTCTCACTTGTCCTGAATATTACACTGCACTGTGAGATTTCATTTCTTGGGAATTTAAAAAACCTCCAGGGGGCTAAATAAAAGGACTAAAGTATTTCTAACAATGGTGAGAGAGTGAATAACATTAATGAATGGGTAAGAAAAAATTTTTTCAAGCTGAGTGGTTTCCAGTTCTTTGCTTTCAACAAAATTGAAGGAGGATCTAATCAAATTGTCAGCTAATATATGATTAATAATAATTTTTCAAGAGAGCCCACTATGTAATTTTTGGCATACATTTCAGAAAGAGTTCAAAGAATTGAGTAACACTGCTATAATAAAGTGCTTTCATTTCCATCAGCTTATGTAGGTGGGCAAGGTTGCTCAGTGCTTACGGCAACAAAATGAAAACCAGGAAGACAGTGGACTCTAATTCCTGTTGCAGCCTAGAATATGTGATTTTAATCCATGGATACACAAATTAACTTTTTAAAAAAGCCCCATCTGTCTCATTAAGAGATGCATTTCCATTTTATTTTTGTTTAATAATTATCAAAATTTGTAATGTATTTACATTGTACTGGTAACTTAATCCAGAAGAAAAACAGCTTACCATTTAGAGATTTATGGTTTCAGGAAAACAAGAAAATATTTAAGTCTCAAGTTACATATGTGTATTTTTGTAGAGATGTATCATAGGTGATCAAGAAAAGACTTTCCAAGTGTAGAAAAATATTGCATTCTGTTGAGAAGTAAAAAGGAAATACAAATTCAAAGAGAAAAACTAAAAATGTAAAATTTCTAATGTTATAGAAGAGTTTGCGCTTATTTTTTAAAGATACATGATAAAGGGTATAAAAATGCTATAGTATTTAAGAATCCACTGAATAAATTTAAAGAGTGATGAATTTTATTTGAAAATGTGAATATTTATAATATACCAGAAAGCAAACCTGTTCCAACCATTTATACTTTTAAATTATAACAGCTTTATTATGATATAAGCTACATATAAAATTCACCCTTTTAAAGTGTACAGTTCAGTAGTTTCTAGTATATTCACAGAGTTGTGCATCCATCACAACTACCTAATTCCAGAATACTTTCATCATTCCATTAGCAATTATTCCTCATTCCCTGCTCCTCCCAGCTCCTGGGTAACCACTAATCTACGTTTCTAAGAGTTTATCTATCCTGGATATTCCATACAAATGGAAATAATACAATATGTGTTTTTTGTGTGTGTATGGCTTTTTTCATTGAACATAATGTTTTCAAGGTTCGTTCACCCATGTTGCAGAATGTACTAAGAACTCCATTCCTTATTACAGCTGAGTAATGTTCCATTATATGGATATACCATATTTTGCTTATCCATTCATAAATTAACAGACATCTGAGTTGTTTCTATTTTTGTATATTATAAATAACGCTGCTATGAACATTCATATACAAGTTTTTGTGTGAACATAGGTTTTCATTTCTCTTAGGTATATATTTGGGAGTGAAATTGCTGGGTCTTATGGTAACTCTATGCTTAACATTTTGAGGAACTGCCAGACTGTTTTCCAAAGTGGATGCAACATTTTGAATTCCCACCACAAGTGTATGAAGTTTCCAACTTCTCCATATTCTCACCAACACTTGTTATTGTCCATTTTAAAAATTAGAGTCATCCAGTGGGTATGAAGTGTTATCTCATTGTGACTTTTATTTGCATTTCCCATATGGATTATGATGTTGAACATATTTTCATGAACTTACTGGCATTTTCACATCTTCTTCAGAGAACTGTTTATACAACTTCTTGGCCCATTGTGTTGGTTAATTTTATGTGTCAACTTGGCTGGGCCATGGTGCCTAGATATTTAGTAAACATTATTCTGGATGTTTCTGAGAGGGTGTTTTTTAGGTGGGAATTAATGTTTTAATTAGTGGACTTTGAGCAAAGCAGATTGCCATAACGTGAGTGAGCCTCACCCAGTCAATCACTGAAGGCCCTAATAGAACAAAGATAAATCTCTCTGGAGCAAGAAGGAATTTTGACAGCAGATGGCATTCAAACTTGAGCTGCAGCATCTTCCCTGAGTCCCCAGCCTGCCAGCCTACCATGCAGATTTTGGACTTGCCAGCATCCATAACTGTGTGAGAAACTTCCTTAAAATAAGTCTCTCTCTCTCTCTCTCTCTCTCTCTCTCTCTCTCACACACACACACACACACACACACACACACATTCTATTTGTCCTGTTTCTCTAAAGAACCCTGACTAATACAACCTTTTAAAAATTTGGGTTATTTCTCTGTTTATTAAGTTATAGGAGTTCCTTATATATTCTGGATACAAGTCTTTTTTAAATATAAGATTTGCAAATGTTTTCTCTCTCATTCTCTGAGTTGGAATTGTCTTTTCACTTTCTTTTTTTTTTTTTGAGTTGGAGTCTCACTCTTGTCTCCCAGACTGGAGTGCAATGGCATACTCACGGCCACCGCAGCCTCGACCTGCTGGGCTCAGGAGATCCTTCCACCTCAGCCTTCCAAGTAGCTGGAACTACAAATGCATGCCACCACACCCAGATAATTTTTGTGATTTATTGTAGAGATGAGGTCTTATCAAGTTGCCCAAGCTGGTCTCAAACACCCGGGCCCAGGCAACCCTCTCGCCTCGGCCTCCCAAAGAGCTGGGATTACAGGCTGAGCCACCCCACCCAGCCTTCTGGTATTTGCCCATTTTGTAATGGAAGATCTACAAGTGCACCTGCCCACACCGAACAGAGTGTTCAGCAGTTTTTGATCAAAGAACCGCATGACCCCCATACCCCATCCTCCCAAGTCACCTGATCTCACTGCCAGCGACTTTTTTTTTTTTTTTTTGCTGTTGTTTCCTTGGTTGAAAAGTCCTCAAAGGGAAGCATTTGCCTTTGTGAAAGTGGTGAAACAAAAAATGGCAGAAACACTAAAGGCATCAAAATTGACAAGTAGTTCAATAACTGTTTTGAGCAGTGGAAAGAGCACTTTAATAGGGGTGTATTACATCAAACGGAGAGTACTTTGGAGGTGACTGAAGCTTAAATATGTAAGAATAAATACACACTTTTAAACAAATAAATTCTATTTGGGGGGGGTCCCCCTGTATAATAGTACTTTCCTAACTACTCTTTTCAAGGCCAGAAACTGTCTCACTCATTTTGATGCCAATGTGCGCACATTCGGCTATTAACATACTGTTGGCTCATGGCATACTTTTAGTAAAATTTATACAGATTTGTTGATTGATATAATTATAAATATTAAAAATCATCTGTATATTGTTAATATACCAAAGTGCTTGTCTCTTATATATCATGCTAGTTTAAACAATAAAATCATCTGAATTCCAATTCTGAAAACCTGAGTGTTTCCATTAATTACATTTGTATATATGATATTCTCTATACGTGTGAATGAGACAAAGTACAACTTAAAAGAGGAAATCACTAAAATGATCACCTTGCAGGATGGATAATGGAGTCAAAGGACTCTTGTTTGGCGTGGGGAGAAATCACTGCTTTGAAAATAGAAAGTGTGTGAGGAACTAGATTTTAGTCTCAGTTCTACACACTTAGTGACTGGATGGTGGCGAGCAAATCACTTATGTTCTTAGAATTTCACTTTTTTCCTCTGGAAAATAGAAATTTTATTATAATTCTGCCCTCATATCTATCTCACAGATTAATCTAGAAATGAAAGTGTTCAAAACATTTATTTAATTACCTAAATGTCTCATACTGTATACTAACATATTCACAGCACTATTTAATAAACTATTTTTGTAATAGTAACTATATAAAGAATAAGGACTACATGGAAAACTGAATGGCAGGCAAATAAATATGTTTAGGATTATGTTTCTATTTCTGGATATTTTTAATGAAATGCACTAATTTGAGTAAGCAGCATAACAGATTATTTTTTGCAAACCAGAATGCCTTGGACAAAAGGATAATTTATTCTTCCTTTAATTTTTTTTCAAAGTACATTTAAGCAGGTGAGCCTGTAGCAATTTATTTCCCCCTTGTGTGACTAGGTAGGTGTTTGTGAAACAAGCCAATGAAAATAATCATCAGCCTTTGGCAGAATAACTTTAACAGAAAGAAATGACTCTCATAGCAAATAGTGCTACAAAGAGTAAAAGAGGAAGTGGTTAAAAAAAATAAAAAGCTTTTGCTGAAAAAGTGTGTCCAAGAAGTAGATGTGAAGTGGAGCTGCTGGAAAAAGTGCACATCTCTGCTCAGTGGGAAGGAGGGATAGAAAGACTGTCTGTTCCCTCAGTGCCTTCTCGCTGTCATTTTGCCCAGGGACACCTGCAAAGGCTGCTTCTGTGTGGTGACTTGTGGCCAGGGACCAATTTCAAGCGAGAAAGCTATTAATGGTCGTGACCTTTGCTGTTTCCAAGTTATTTCATCGCCTCTTTTAGAAGGCCTGCCCCGAACTCTCTCTTCTCTTCCGTGGCTGGCTTGGATTTGGTGAGAGCGGGAAGATTCCTGGAAGCCATGTGTTGAGGATGACGGGGCCACACCACCAGACTCTCCGAACCGTTCCTGGAGAGGAAGGCATGTTTCCCTTCTGTTTTTGGCTTTTTTCCTCCCTGAAGCTTACCCTCCTTTACTTTGGTTGCTATCCTAAAACCAAATCGTGTCGTTGATTTTCCTCAAGACAAGAGTCTTTGATTCTGTAGGTGAGGGAGAGCATGCAACTCATTCGAGCTGTGGTCCCGCTGATGCAAATGACACTGTCTTTGGCATCACATCCCAGGAGGGCAGGACATAAGTATTCTGGATCATTACAACAGAGGCGAGGTAATAGATGTGACTTCTTTCCTTGCCTAAGATGGGGGACAATTAGGGCTCTTTTAGTTTTTATTCTCATAAATGTCTGGGGTTATGGGTGACCAACACCTCCGCGTATGTAAAACCTTCATATATGCAAAATTCAGTTTTTATTCTTATAATTTTCTGGCTAATGATTGAATGATACAACATAGGTTGAAAAGCATGGAGTAAGACAGACTCACTTTAATTCTTCTGGATAGTTGAGGAGCAATCTGCCTTCAGCAACAGCCATCATCATCACAAAGACCCCCTTGAATCACTGAAAATAGAGTATATTTCTTCAGTAAAGCTTGAAGGATATATTATTTACTTTGTAAAATTTGGTAACCCATGCAATATATCTTTTTCTGTAAAGTAACGTAAAAAAAAACAACAGGGTATATATTTGGAAGAAAAAGAAAGAGAAGTGTTCTAGGCTGTCATTTAGCTGGATTTCCATCCACATTTAGTTTAGACATCTCCATGACAAAAAATATTATTATTGCCATCGATTATCCTATTGTCTCTTTATTATTGTTCCTCAGTTAATGTGAGCATCCAAAACTCTCCCACCCATGGATTTTCCAAAATGTACTGGGGTACATTTTGCTTTGCATTAATTTATATTGTGCTATGGTTTGAATGTTTTGGTTTATGAGCTGGAACCTTAATAGTCACCATAACAGTATTAAGAGGTGAGGCCTTCAGGACTAGGTCAGGAGGGCTCCACCCTCATTAATGTACAAGCATACTTTGCTTTATTGCATTTTACTTTATTGCACTTATGATGCAATATATTTCTATAAACCGATAATAGTGGCAACCCTTCATTGAGCAAATCTATCAGGGCCATCTTCCAACATGTTCTTACTGTGTGTCCCTGTGTCCCATTTTAGTAATTCTTGCAACATTTCAAACTTTTTACTGTTATATCTGTCATGGTAAGTGGCAATACGATATCTTTGATGTCAATATTGCAATTCTGAGGAGGAACCATGAACTATACGTATATAAACGGCGAACTTAACTGATAGATTGTGTGTTCTGACTGTTCCACCGATTGGTTCTTCCGCTTTTCCCCTTGTCCTGAGGCCTCCCTATTATCTGAGAGACAATATTGAAATCAGGCCAGTTAATACCCTATAATGGTCTCTAAGTGTTCAAGTGAAAAGAAGGGTAACATGTTTCACGCTTTAAATCAAAAGGTAGAAATGATTCAGCTTAGTGAGGAAGGCATGTCAAAAGCTGAAATGGGCCAAAAGCTAGGTCTCTTGTGCCACACAGTTAGCCAAGCTTCCAATGCAAAGAAAACGTTTGTTAAGGAAATAAAAAAGTACTACTCCAGCGAGCACACAAATGATAGGCAAGTGAAACAGACTTAGTGCTGATATGAAGAAAGTTTGAGTGATCTAGATAGAAGATCAAACCAACCCTAACATTCCCTTGAGCCAAAGTCTAATCCAGAGCAAGATCCTAACTTTCTTCAATTCTGTGAAGACTGAGAGAGGTGAGGAAGCTGCCGAGGAAAAGTTCAAACAAGCAGAGATTATTTCATGAGGCTTAAGGAAAGAAGCTGTCTCCAGAACATAAAAGTACAAGGTGACGCAGCAAGCCCTGATGGAGAAGTTGCAGCAAGTGATCCCAAAGATCGAGCCAAGATCATTGATGAAGGTGGCTACACTAAACAGATTTTTCACGTAGACGAAATAACCTTGTGTTGGAAGAAGCTGACATCTAGCACCGTCATAGCTAGAAAGAAAAAACTAAAGGCCTGATTTCAAAGCTTCAATGGACAGGATGACTTTCTTGTTGGAGGTTAATATATCTGTTGACTTTAAGTTGAAACCAATGCGCATTTAACATTTTGAAAATTCTAGGGCCCTGAAGAACTTTTCTAAATCTACTCTATCTGCGCATCTGTTTATAGCATGGTTTACTAAATATTTTAAGCCCACTGTTGAGCCCTACTGCTCTGAAAAAATTTCTTTCGAAGTATAGCTGCTTATTGACAATACTCCCAGTCCACCAAGAGCTCTGATGGAGATGTACAATAAGATTAAAATTTTCATGTCCGCTAACACAATATCCATTCTGAAGCCCAAGTTTCAAAAAGGAATGTTGACATTCAGGTCTTATTGTTTAAGAAATACTTTTCGCAAGGCAGTAACTACAAAGAAACCAAGCCAAAGCAAAACAAATCAACCAAATAAAAAAACAGTGATTCCTCTTATGTATCTGGGCAAAGTAAATTGAAAACCTTCATGTATGTAAAATTCACCAATTCTAAGTCAGCAAGTTTACATAATCAGATATCTCAATTTTCGACCATTCTAGATTAATAAAAGCTTACTCTTTTGCTCACTATGGGCTCTTAATCAATACTGCAGATTTTAAACTTCGAAATGTTCTTTTTTAACAGACTATCTTATTTTTCACCTTTCCTGTGCCTTTATTAGCAACTAACTTGATCTTTTTGCCACTGTGAGGTCTAATGCCTTGAAGTGTTCTTAAGTTTCCGGTTTATGAACCTCCATCTGACTTCACTTTTTTCTTTAACTAAGAATGTGAGATCTACATTGAACTTCTTTGTTTGTCTTCTCCCTTGCTTTCCTAAACCTTTCACCTGTTGGACTATTGCTCCCTGTACTCTAACTAACCCCAAACACAAGTGGTCATTTCAGTCTTTCTTCGCTGTTTTTGAACTATTTTAGCTCTGCTGAACAAAATAAGAAAATCTTTCTAATTCCGCCACGGATCACTACTGTGCAGTCCTTCTTCTGTAGCACTACTGCTCGTCTCCTGATTCAATATGACATCGCTCTCTAAAAGGTTTCACCTTCCTGTTTATGTCCTAATCTACTTCATCCTTCTTCGGTTGAAACCCTAATGTTCTGTTTTGTTGTGTGTATCAGTGTCACCTCAAGTGATCTGTACAGATCTCCTCTTTAAAGACTTCACATCTATCTAGCACCTTATTTTCCCTTCTTGTCTCAAAGAAAAGAAGAACACGGCCATATTTCTTTCATATTTTAGTGTTAAACTCTATCTGGATTATGATGTTACTTTTTTTCCTTTCTTTGAAATTTATCCCATTTATTAACCATTTTCCATATTTTCCTCTTTCTTAGATATGCTCTGTCTACAAATGTCCCTACATTTTTTCTTCTTCTGAACAATTCTTTTCTCATACCAGGAGACCTCCAAGGTTCAATCTGTCTTGTCTTTTTGCTACCAACCCTTTTAAAAGAGCTGCTGTGGTTTTGCCCACAATCCCATGTTCTTTTACTTCTTGCAGAGTAACTTTTACTACAAACACTTGACCAATCTGTAAGCCTTTTCCCAGTCTTCATATTCGCTAGCTTCTCTTTAATATCTGATCCTGGTAACCATCTCTTGTTTCTTGAAACTCACTTCGCCCTTGACTCTGCATCATAGTCTTAATTCTGACCATTCTACTGACAGTTTCTACAAAAAGAATAAAAGCCATCACTTATTTTAGGTTTCTGCTTGAGTTCACATATTTGTAAATGCACTCTAACAATTGTCTTCCCTATTTAGTACCCAATATTAACCATTCTTCAAGGGAAAATTATTATTCTCTTTATTACTGGAGCTGCTGCTACATGAATAGATCCTATTTCTTTATTATAATCCCAGGACCTATCTCTTAACCTCTTAACTCATCCACCAACTTATTCTTTACCGTTACTTAAATATTTGGAAATGACCAAAACAAATCTTATCGTTTCAATGATCTGTGTCTCCAAATTAGTATTTTCTTCGGACTTTTTTTTTCTTCATAGCACAATACTTCTTTAAGTAATCACAACTTGAAACTTAAGAGCAAGCCTTGATCGATGTTTATGTCTTTTTATTCTCATTTGATGACTTCTTTTTAACCCTTATCCTTTTCCATTATCGCTAACACTCTCTTAGATTTAGTGCTCATTTTTCTTTACTTGGACTGTGACAAACTTTCTACACCTTATGTGATGGTTCTGATTTTAAAAAGTACCATAAATGTTCTGTTTCTATTCCACCGTTTTTCAATTTGTGCATTTTTAAAAATTTTATTTGTTCAATACAAACAAGAAATATTTGTAAAACTATAGGACTTCTAAAATCCTTTAATTCAACTATACTGTTTATGTGTCCTTAGGCATCCATGCTATTTGATTCCAAAATGCATCTTGCCTTCTGGGTGACTCTTCATGAAAAATTCAGGCAGCTTCATTTGTGTTTTCTTCCTTGTAATGTAACAGTGTAATTGTTTTTTTAAGTTATTTTCCTTTTATTTATGAAAAACTCTGTAGTATAACTCTTAGTTTAAATAAAAATAATACATACATACAGGAAAGAGCAAATAACATTATCATATTTATTATCTTTCTCCAAGGGGAAAAGTGTGAATAATTAAAGATGAATCTCTGTTAGTAACACAACAATAGGTCTTCTTGTTCAGCTTGTGGATAAAGGGAGTCCACATACTCTTACCACATGGTAGCTTTAAAAAGAGTGTGAATTGCTTTTTGTCGGGGGCTACCAGGTATCTTCCTTTAAAACCTATATTCTGAGCTTCAAGCTTTGGTGTTGGCCTGGATCTGTCTCTTTTGCAGTGGCACAATCACAGCTCTCTGCAATCTCAATCTCCTGGGCTTAGATGATACTTCTGCCTGAGCCTTCAGAGTAGCTGGGACTAAAGCCATGTGCTACCACACCCAGATAATTTTTTTTATTTTTGTAGAGACAAGGTTTCGCTATTGTCTAGGCTAGTCTTAAACTCCTAGGCTCCAGTGATCTCCCTGCTTCCGTTTCCCAAAGTGCTGGAATTATAGGCTTGCGCCACTATGCCCGATCCTGGCTTCTTTCTTATTTAAAGGAAGTGTACTAGCAAGAATACTGGAAATCAAACATTTTGTTTTTAGCTGCACAACTCCTGGAATATGCAGTGGACTCTGACTTTCAAGTACACCAGATTCTAAAAGAAACTATCTACTTTTATTTTGTGTCAAGGATTGACTTAAAAGGTTTTCTGGGCTAATAGATTAAATTACTCTTTAAGGCCAAAGGCTGAAGTATGGAATTATACCTGATACAAGGAAGAAATAAATTTTAAGAGGATATTAAAGTAATAAATCTTCCTTTATATGTAACACATGAAATGCTATTTTATTGCTGAGACAGAAATATTAATGCCAAGTTTTCTTGAAGGTGTGCACCTGACACAGAACTCCCCACATAATGCTAAAAACATAACAGTTAATATTCATTGGCTTAATGCTGCATATTTAGGTGAAATATTCCTTATGCTTTCACCTTTTGATATACGCTATTTTTTATCAGGTACTTAATAACTTCAATGAGCATAAGAAATATAATTGCGTGTACACAAGAGCTTTAAAGACTGTTCTTTAAAGTGAGTGCTCCACTTCATAAAATCTGCAACATCATAAAATAGTTCTCGTTATAAAGCTTGGCTTGATGCTGGAGAAGAAAAAGAAGCACAAGTCTATGAGATGCCTGAGCAAGAAATTGGCCTTGTGGATTATGGTAAATCCAGGCCTTTGCCTAGAACATAGTAGGTATAACTAGAAATTTTTTGAGTAAATAAAACTAGGAAAGTAATTTCACAATCAATTTTTAAATATCAAAACTTAGATATACTAGATATTACTGTGATGTCTCCTAAACTCATTTGCATATCTAAGCTCAGATTAAACTTTCATTAGAAAGCCCTGCTTTGTGTTTCTCTGATAAAGTTGCATATGTGATTCCTTGGATTTCTATCTTTTCCACCGAACTCACAAGAGGTTTGACTTGCTTGAGGCATAAAGAATGTTCTTTGACATTACTTTTTTAACTGATCAGTTTATTTATAGATGAGCAAACTGATGTCACAAATTCTGAAGTGGAAACATTTGACCCAAGGCCCAGATAGTCGTATAAAGTCTCTAAAGGTAGAAAATCTGACAATGTCCCTTACCCAAATCTTAAATCAAGATAAACTGCTCCTTAAAACAAATGTAATGCAACTGGTTTCATATTTCTGATTTTTCTCATAATGGATACCTAAGTGATACAAGCATCAGATTTTTCTTTGTGTGCGGACAAGATTGACTCTTTTAGATGCTAATCTGACGTGTGACTCCTGACTACCCACTAGCCCGGGAGTCCCTCCAAGATGTCTAGTTGATATATTACTCTTTATGTAAAAATACCTACTTAAGGTAGTTTTGCCTTTCCTCCCAAACAACTCTAAATGCCACTGCATACATCACAGGCTGTGACGCCAATAGCATTTTCTCAGCCACCTATATATTTTTTTCCAGAGCACGTATACTTTTCCTCAAGAAATAAGCCTTTGGTCTGGGGCATTGAAGTGTGGAGAGCCATCTGTCTTGCTGTTATGCAAGACCTTGCTACTGTCTGTAAGTTTCTTAATAAATCACCCTTTATGGACAACTAGATTTGACTGTCTTGGACTTTGGTTTCTTGGCTTTTTCTGCATTTGGGGGTTGCTTTGCAGCTACAACCTTTTCATGGAACACCTTATTCTTATGTCTACATCTTTTGCAGCTGCATCTGTGTGTCTACCTCTCAGTCTCTGGCTCTGTCTTTATCGTCTCTATCTCTATCGTTATCTCAAGCTCTGTCATCTCTAGCTCTACCTCTATCTCTGCCTCTGTCTATCTCTGTTGCTCTGACTCTGCCCTCAGGATATGGTTAATCGTATAACCCCGCACTACTATAACCTCAAACACAACAGGATATAACTGATCCTGGTTTAGATCTGCACACTGTGTTCTTCCAAGAAAAGAATGTTGGTAGTACCCGAAAGAAAAGGAAGTGAGTCTTTCATCTTTTAGTGAAAATGCAAATAATTTATTAATTGAAAAAGAAAATTAAATATGAAGGCAGTCTTTGGGGGCTTATAAACAGTAAATATTGATTATTAAAATTCTAAATCATGTATTGGCAGGAGATCTTGCAACGGCTTTGAAGAAAAATGTATTCTTACTCACTTGAGAATCTATAATGATTCAGAAGCTATTAATTAAAAATATTTGTAATTCTCTATATTTATTTACAATGTGGAGATATAAGTACTATAAATATATTAGAATAGTCAAAAGGAGGCATATGAAACCAATTATAATAATTGCTAAAGATCTGTGTTAAATAAAATCTAGAGTAAGAAATAAAAAGGCTGAAAAATAAGTTTAAGTTCAAACTATCCTGAGAAGAAATTGATTTTTGTTTATTTTTTTATTAAATAGATAAACTTAAGGCAAGGTGAATATTAGTTTGAAAAGCACATTAACATTTATTCTCATAGCCAAGTAAGAATCTCATATTCTAAAACAATAGACTTATGAAGTCTCAGTACCTTTCAAATATAATCTCCATACACTTTAATTTACGAATTGTATTTTTTTATTATTTTTTAGCTTCTCTCCTTACATTAGTTCTGTCTTTAAGGCAGTAGACACTAAGGTTTAAAAAAGTCAGAAATTATATTTGTATTCCATCATTTAAAAAGCAAAAGAACAACATTAAATTGTCAATATTTTCATATGTGGTAAAAGTTTTTAAATGCAAATTTCTGAAGAAAGTATTTAATTTCAACTACGAAATACCATAAAATACATGTTTGCATGTATTCTAGTTGGCTTATTTTTTAAAATTTGAATCATATGTATACACACACATACATATACATATATACACACATATATATGTGTAAATACATATAATAAGGTCATGAAACATTTTTAAGGCTCTTCAGGCTAGTCTCAAAATACTACCTGGATTTAATTCCATTGTAGAATATCCATAAACCATCCAACAGACTATTTTCTCTACTTTGAGATTATCACAGAATGAGATCTAAAGCCTTTCTGTATGAGAGTTTCATTTTCAAGAAATTTTAGAAGGAACCTCTAAAGTCTGGACAGCATTCTGGTCAAGCAAAAAACTCTAGATATCACTGAATATGTACCAAAGAATCAATTGTTCCCAAAGGACAATCTAAAGACCAGTTGCTTCCAATTACCTGAGAAACTTTAAAAACATTAGCTTGTGGCCCCAGCCCTGGACATTCTATGAGTTAACTAAGTGTGACTCATGATCTGTATTTTTAAATATATACAGGATGATTCTTGCACACTGTCAAAGTTTGAAATCTACGTCACATTTTCCAATTTCACAAGAATCAGTTGCAATAAATTTAGAGATGTCAAAAAAAAGTAACTGCTGTTTACTACTTATTCCCTTCCCCTGTCATCCTTCTCAGAAATCCTTGCCATTGTCATCCCCCATTGCACAACAGTAGCTGAGGCTTGGCTTCTAGATGAGCTTGACGAAAATGCATCAACGTGGTGTCCGCAAAAAAATCTGATTTGCATGAACCAATTCTGCCGAGAGACTTAATACTGTGTAGTTTCAAAGAAGGAGACACCTTACCCTCTTGGTTCTATTTGTACAATTTATCTTGCATCGAAAGTTGTTCCTGACTAGTCTAAGTTAATAAAAAGAGCACTTCATTAGAAGGAGGCTGGCACGGACCAGCATGCCTGACAAAATTAGAGCTCTCTCAGAGACGAGAGTCCTGGGGAGGAGGACTTGCAGTGGACTGAAATCTTCAGGGGAGGGGGGAGCAGAGAAGGAAAAGAAGCGGTTACATGTCCTAAACCCAGTGACCGGGTTTAGGACATGTAACCCAAAACATGGCGCTTTGGTACTTGAGGAAACAACAGAAACAGAAGTCGCTCCCTCCTCACTCTTCCTCCCTGAAACAGGCAATAAAACCTAGGAAGGGCCCTTTCTGAAAGTCTCTCTTCCTTTTTTCCTGAAGATTGTCATTTGGCAGCTGCCTCGCTCTATACATGAAGGGAAAGCATGTCACACAGAGACATCAAGAAGAAACTAGGGGCCGCGCACGGTGGCTCAGCCTGTAATCCCAGCACTCTGGGAGGCCAAGGCGAGAGGATTGCCTGAGTCCGGGGGTTCATGACCAACCTGGGCCACTTGGTGAGACCTCATCTCTACAATAAATCACAAAAACTAGTGGGAGTGGGGCGTGCATCTGTAGTTCCAGCTACTTGGAAGGCTGAGGTGGAAGGATCTCCTGAGCTCTGCAGGTCACTGCTGCAGTGGCTGTGAGCATGCCACTGCACTCCAGCCTGAGCAACAAGAGTGAGACTCCAACTCAAAAAAGAAGAAGAAGAAGAATCTAAACAAAGAGACCTTGCTAAATTCTGCGAGATTATCACAACCTTCTGTCCATCAATCACACTTCGGTACAACTGTCCATAAAAATACACAGATTTTCTTGATTTGGCTAGTCTTTGTCTCTTGCATCATGTAAAACATAAATACATTATAATGTATGTTCTTCTGTTATTAACCTGACTTTTGTTATTGTGATGGCTGAGAAAAAGTTATTGCTTTTTGGTCCATATTCACTCTGACAGATTCTTGCTCTAGATCATTTCTACAGGAATCCATTTTCTCTATTATTACAAACAAAGAGATTTAAGATACAATAATAACTTGAAAATTCAACTTACCAATAATTTGAATAGATAGGCAGAATACAAAGGCAAATAGGCAAGTAGAAATACAAGTAATTAAAATACAAGGAAGGGTATACTTTTTAAAGTTTGCAATTCCGATGTATGCAATTGAAGACTTTATGTAGGAGGAAGCATTTGAGCTGAATGGGTAAAATTTTGACAGCTTGAATTTAAGAGAAGGGTAAAAAGCACAGAAGTGGAAAAACAGAATATACTTTAAGTCAAAGGCAGGATGTTCTGTATGCCAAAAGTGAATTGTGGCTTAGTAAGATCATGGTGTGAAAAATAAGACAAGAAAAGATAGAAACACAGATCAAGCTAAAAAGTTTGCATTTTATCCTGTAGGCAAAGTTGAACCATGTGAAATGTTTAGTAAGAATCTAATATGATCAGAACTATGGTTTAGGAAAACCTGAAAGAGACTTGGCATAGAAAACCATTTGAAAGTCAAATGGAATAGTCTGAATACGATGCCTCACAGCTTATCAACTAGAAGCCAACCACATAGCATTATTTATGTGTAAAAGTGCAAATGCTCCTTAACATACAATGGGGTCCTTCCCGATAAATCCATCATTCAAGTTGAAAATATTGTAAATTGAAAACGCATTTTAAGACACCAAATCTACTGAACGTCATAGCCCAGCCTGCCTTAAATGGGTTTAGCACACATACCTTAGCTTACAGTGGGCAAAATTTTCTCACACAAAGTTTATTTTATAAAAAAGCGTTGAATTTCTCCTGTAGTTTATTGAAAACTGTACTGAAAGTGAAAAACAGAATGGCTGTAAGAGTACCCGCAGTACGATTTCCCTTTAACGTGTATTGCTTTCCCAACATTGTAAAGCTGAAAAATTGTACATCGGTGGTAAGTTGGAGACCATCTATACTGGGCAAAATAATTGAATGAGCGTTCAAACTGAGACAAAGGCATAATGAGTGAAAAGAATGGAAAAGACTTAAAAGCCACTGCAAAGGTAAAGAATAGAACGGCATATTTTGTCACTTTCTTACTTTATCTTGCGTTAGCAAAGTCCCCCTCACCTTTCTTTTTTTAACAGCTTTATTGAAATAGACTTTGAGTACAATAAAGCACACCAACTAACTTAGAGTGTGCAACAAATATTTTGGGAATAAATGCAGATTTGTGCATCCATCACTATAATGGAATTTAAGAAAATTTTTATTATCACTCAAAGAAATCTTATACTCATCAGTGTTCACACCCTATCCCTTCTCCCCTTCTCTGAGTCATAAACAACGACTCACCTTCTCATGATCTTTTTGCCCGTAGTTTCTATTGTGCTGTAAGCTATGAGGGGAGGACTCCATTTTTTAATGTGTAATAATCAAAGATAAGCATTTTTGTGTGTAAAACATTACTTTTGTTCTCACTTCCTTCCTCTCGACTTCCGTCTTCTGTGCATGCACACATTTGCACACACATGCACACACATGTACAAGTATTTCCAGGGCATCTGCTTCTCTTGATCCTGGATAGACCAGAAAGCCCCTGATGCTTCCAAAAAGCCCTGCTGTAGGAATAAAATGATGCCAGAATCTTTTTTTTTTTTTAAAGTTGGGGATGCCAGAATCTTAAAGGTTTCATTCCTTGTTTCTGTTTCTCTCCTGGGGGTTGCCACCTTGAACTCTGTGAGGAAACAATGTGATAGGTGACCCAGTACAACTAAGCTTTGCCTGGACTGTAGCAAAGTCTGCCTGTGGGATGCTCTTTCATAATAGTCTGCCAACTTTCCCAGCTGAAATTGAGCATCCAGGGGATTCGTGCCAAATCCTCTCTTTTCAAAAAGGTGCAAGCTCAGTGGCTTTCTGATCCTTCCAAGCTAACGCTTAATTCTGGGGTTTTGTGGAGTATTTGAATATTTCAGTAAAATTTTAATGATCTTAGTGGTTGTGAGCTAGAAAGGACAGGTATTATAAACATATCATTGCATTTGAAGAAATTTATTAAGCAAGTCACAGCATGTTGACAATAATTCTCTACTATCTTCTACAGGAACTTACCAACTCACTAAATTTCCCTCAACTCTCAAACAGTGCCTTTTTGAGATTGTTTTGGGGGTTAAAAAAGACAATGAATGAGAACATAATGTGTAAATGACAGAAATGTGGTAGTTCTGCACGAACGAGTCCAGGTTGCCTTAGCTTTACTGGCGAGAGGATCTGTGTTTAGTTCTTTGAATTTTTCTGGAGTCTATGAAGTTTTCTAAAACACATCCGACTGGGAAATTGGGTGTTTATTAGCCCTGGTTGGTCCTTTCAGAGCCACCCACCAGTTCTCTGTGGCACGCCATTTTCATTCTTCTCAAGGACAACCATTTGACACTTGGATCCAGATTCTCCCTGCTACAGAAGGCAACACAATCCCAAAGCTACTTACCAGCCTTGTTTGCTTCATATGTAGCCAGCTGTCATTCTATAAGTCCCCACATGCGAAGAGTCTTCTATTTATGTTTCAGAGATGAAGGATTTTGAAGAAGATAATTTCATATTATCTTGCTATAGTACCTGACTTCTTATAGGCATCAGAAATGTGTAGTCACACATTATTTATAATGATTAGCAGGTTACAACACCTTTCTGTTTAGCTACCTTGCGGTGTAGCATAGAACCATGGCAACACCTGAATGTTTAAATCTAAGGTCCCCCCCAAAATGTTTATTCAATATTATTCCCCCAGCATTTTGAAGCTGTGTAGCAAAGAAAATTTAGTCATATTCTCAAGTGAGCAAACTACTTGCAGAACTAAAGGTTTTTAAAGAATATTATACTTTATTTTTTTAAATAGTCTACTGTTGTCTTAAAAAATAAGATGGAAAGTATGTAACCTGTTATTTTTCTTTTAGAGGTGATAAAGCTAAGTAATTTCTTTTATTGTCACACAATAATGTTGTTAGTGTATTTTGTGTGTTTTTAAAGTATTTTTTAATTGGCAAATAATAATTGTACATATTTATGGGGGGCATACTGATGTTTGAATATGTATAATGTAGTAATCGGATCAAGGTAATTAGCATAGTTATCATCTCAGACATTTATTATTTCTTTGTGTTGGGAACATTCAGTAAACGCTTTATTTCTTCTAACTATTGCATGCTAACTTTTTTGTTTTTAAAACATTTCTATGACTCTCTCTTACCAAACTTACTTTGTTTCTTGCTCACCTTCTCAGTGTGGTTTCTCAATAAGGCAGTTCATGCCCTTTTTCTTTTTCCTATGAATAAATGTATTCACCTATTTTTTTGATACCTGAAATTCCCTTTTTTTTTTCCTTTGCTAGTACAAATCCTCTGCTTTCTTCCAGGTACACATCCCCTTCTGATGAACTATATACCAAGTTAAAATGTTGGTTTTTGCTTTGGAGATCTTTCTATAAAATCAAACCTTTTAGATATGACATCAAGAGACTTTAATGTGACTTACTGTCTTCAACCAGAGCAGCATCAATGGAATCATGGGTCTCAAAACTTAAGGGAAGTAAAAAAAAAAAAAAAAAAGAAGTCATGTTTTTATTCTTAAATTTAGTTAAAGAGAAATATTAAAAGAAGTACTAGTTTATGTTTTATAATATTCACAAATCTTTGCAGTTTTAGGTGGTTTTCCTTTAAGAACTTTACATTTTTAAGTAGTTTCCCTGTAAATCTAACCATACTATTCATTTTGATAATAAGCAAGTGAGCACAGAGTTATTCCAGATCTTATCTTTAGTCTCAGTTTATTCACAAAATGGAAATGAGAGCTCAGTAGCATGATTTTAGAGTAAGTCAATCATCAGAAAAATGTCCAAAGGAAAGAGAGACCTCTCCTGTGGTGTCCACAGGTTAAAGAAAGATTTTTGCTCTCTATTTATAATCCCAGATAATCCGGTCAGTCTCCGTTTCTGGCGAACACTGAAAATAATACCTGAAATAGGAAAAAGTAAGAAACACCCTAATGCACACATTGACTCCAAAATTGTCAAAATTTGGCAATGATGACTTCAGAGGGACTGAGAATCTCTTTGCCATTAGAATCGAATACAAGTTTTCTGAAACTTAAACTCATTCAACGATAATTCCCAAGCAGCAGCGCATCTGCTTACCTACCTCAAAATGCAGTTATGATGGTTATGTTGTTTATTATGCATTTCCAATTTTTTGTTAAGAAAAAAGAAAAGCAACAACACTGTTGAGTCTCTTTCGTGTGTTAAGTCATCGCCCCCCCCACCTCATCCCACCCCAACACACACTCACCCAGAGCAAAGCAGGTCTTTGTCCTCCACAGGTTTACGGCTAAGTTATAAAATCTATAACAATGTGAGTTCATGTCTACGTCAACTCATTCTTCCAAAAGCCTATAGATAATTGTTAGTTATGTAATAAAATCACTACAATAATTTTTGAATAAATTTTATTAATTTTATATTAATAAATTATATTAATAATGCTTTTCAGGGATACTATTTATTTCCTATGTCAACACTTTTAAAGTTTACTCAGTACCATTTTTTTTTAGTTTCTTGGGCTTTCTTATTCTCTTTTTACAAAACATTAAACATATTGAAACTGGTTAGACAACCCAGTTTTCAGAATTGTTGACTAAATAATCAGTGTCAACCTGGAAGGGAGACATATAGAGGATCTGTCTTTGATTCCTTCTGTTTGAATGTCTTTATTAATGGCTGAGGGAAGGGTGCAACAGCAGGCTTGGGACATTTACACTTGACACATATGTGGAAGTACCAAGAAACATAAAAGATGATAGGCACCAAAACATTTTTAGAATTAACAGCTCGTCAGATCTAACTGGAAAGAAAATATGACAAAGGTAAAATATTTGGCACTGTTTTGGGCTCTAAAACATCCAGCTCAAGAGGTTAGCATGAGAGAGCCTAGACTCAGTAAAAAGAGCCCTATACAATGTTTTGATTTCATATAAGTTCAGTAATAGTAATGATGATGATGTGGCTTCCCCAAATCAATTATGAGGAAAAAGAGGTGGAAACACCCCTTAGCATATCATTCTTGGTTTCATTCTAAACACCACTCATTAAAGGTGATATTGAGAGATTTAAAAAATGTAGGGGTGGCATTCATGATGGAAATATAATATATTATATTTAATGTTGATGAGAGAGAACTAAGGAAAACATAATATGACTTTAAAATATTTTTAGATCTGTAATTCCATGTGAAATTCTAAATCAAGAGAAAAGAGTCCCAGGAATATAGATTTTAATTAGAGAAAGAAAGAGAGAGATTAGCTGTGGAATTATTAAAAGGACAACTGAAAACTGAAAAGTATAACTTCACAGAAACTGGAGGAATTCATGCAGAAGCTGATGTCCTCTGAAAGTGTGATTGGAAAATATTCAGGTATTAGATGGGTGACTGAACTAGACAAAATGTAAAATCCAATCTAACACAAATTTTATGGTGCAACAAATCTAATTCATGGCTAAGCGATTTGTCTTTTTCTTTTTGAAATTTCAATCAAAAAAGCTAAATAGTATCCACATAACAAAATAAAAATGTCTATAAGGTCAAATGTCTAAACTGCTAAATCAGAAAACGGAATTATTTCTATATTACTAATCAATATGCTGGCAAATACCAGAAAGAAAACAAAAGTGAAAGTGACTGCCTTTAGCAATGGGATTTGAGGGTATAGCTGAAGTGAGGATGGTATTATATACATGTTTAATAACAGTACCATTTATTTAACTCTATTTTCACATGCCCACAATTATTTTTGAACAAAAGCAACACACAAAAAAGACTTGTTGAAAATGTCAAATGAGAAAAATAAGTATATTTTACTTTTAGATTTTTTACTGAGCCTTTTTCTTATTTCAAAGGGAATTTGAATGCTATCTAGTATTTCTTACATTCTGCTGATTTTTAAAATTTATTCAAACTGTAACTTCAAATAAATCTATGGTGTTTCATGTAGATTCAAAACTAGACCATAGAAAATATATTACCTGTTCCCAGAACTTGCAGTTTATGGCTCAAGAAGTAGTAAATGCAAAAAACTAAACAGTTCACCTTCAAGCTGCTTTTGAATATCTGACTTGTTTGTGTTCTTTTCTGATTTTTAAAAGACACTGGCCAGATCGGCAAAGTGCAAAAGGGGGTGTAAAAACTGGCTTCCGTGGGGGTGAAAATGGCAGGATCACAAATAAAGAATATTTATTAGCCAGATTATCTCTTGTCTATACATTTTCTGCACGTCAATAGCCTGGAATATTTTCTCGGCATATGACATGACTTGTACCCGTTTTCTCATTGTTTTATTTAGTAAATTATTACGATAGTGTCTCTTCTGTGGCATCAATTTGGATCTGCTTAGAAGAGACATATAATTAATAGATAAATATGATAGACAAGGATAGACACAAACATATAGGCATACATGTACTCCCTTTTGAAAATATCAACCTATTAAAGGGAACTGCATTCTATCATTATAATTTACTTTGTGAGTTGAACAGCTTCTCATATTTGGGTGCAACCTACCAAATATAAATGTCTTTGGAGGCTGCTAACACCTTTAAACTATTACAAACTGAAATTCCACAGAAGAGTATAAAGTCAATAACAGCAGTGAACCTCGGGCAAAGAGAGAACACTGGTTGTAAGGAGAGTCTGGCTTCAACTTTCTGTGCCTTGACGTGTGGAAAGCCTGGGGAAGTGGAGCTTGAGATTGAGAGTAAGCAAGAGACACCTGCTGCCCATAGCAAGCTGCGAGGGAAAAAGCGGCTTACCTTGTCCTTGCTTTCGATGTAGCATCCTTGAGAAGAGCAGATAAAACATCAGTAAAAACGCTCAGTGCATATGCGGAAGATGGGAAAGGGAACCCAGAGCATCCTGGCTATGGGTGATTACAAGTTTATTTTCCTTGGGAAGGGACTGGCTGGACACTCCAGTTACATGGGCCTGGGTTCAGGTAAAACCCCAATCTGATCAGCAAAAAGTAAGACTTGAGCTGGCTTCTGTTAGGCAGGAAGAGAACATGCAGGCAGTAAGATGGAGGGACGCCACCCCAAATTTGTCTCACATCCGCTCAAAGCTGGTCTTCTTTCATCAGTAGTACCAATAGCCCAAGAGTCCCCTAGCCTGTTACAAACCTGGTTAAATTCACTGCTGCTCCTAACAGGTAAATTTTAATAATAGGGTTGAGGTCATAGTAAAATAATAGCAGGATAAATATCCATTCAAAGACATGACTCTAATACAAGAATTCTGTGGGTTTTTATTTGTTTTACTTTGTTTCATCATCTTTATTATTTAGCATTTTTTCCAAACGGGCACATTTTCTCGAAGCAAATGTGAAACTAATGCCTTCAAAATAAAATAACAATAATAATAAAATGTTAAAATAGGTGAATCATAAGGAGTTGTTGAAGATGCCATTGACAGATGAGAAAAAAGTTTGTTTCATGACAATAGTAACCGAAGGGGAAAAACACATGGAGGGAGCTAGACAGGGAGTAGACTGACAGATCTACAGATTGGCATCTTGGGAGGCTGCTGCCATTCGCATTCAGCCTATTCAGATACATAGGACTGGTGATTAGGACAGTGTGGTAATACTAACGGGGGAGGGAATGGCCTAGAGGCATAAGATGTGTTGTGTTTTCCCTTGGATGCTCACCAGTACGTTGTGTAGGACGTGCACGAGACCTCAGGTACAAGCAGAGGGGCTTTGGGGCCTAATTAGCAAAACGTGAAGTGCAGTTTGAATGAAGGCCTTTGAGTAGAATCCTCCAGGGATCTGGATCCCTGTGTGTCATCAGATTTTAAATCTAGACCGGGTAGATTTGGCATGGGTGTTGACATATTCAAAATGAGCAGTATCACAACTTTAATTTCCCAGAGACCAGAGACCAGAGCTAAAGCAAAGGCTTAAGTGCAAGTTTTTTTGTTTGTTTGTTTTTTGTTTTGTTTTTTTTGAGGCGTAGGATTCAGGGGGCAGGGGAACAAAACAGGAAAGAAGAGAGAGAACATATAAAGATGCATTTATAATTTAGTCACCACTATTGGCAACTGGCTTCTCAATTTCATGGAATCTTCTAAAGAAGTATACGGAGTATGTCTCAAGACTCTCTGGAGAGGATGTAGTGAAATATGTATTAATTTTCTCCCAAGTTCCTTTGGTAAAAAGATTTCTCCATAGGGTTTGCTTCCGAACCTCCATGTAGCACATTCTTGAGCTCCCAGTGGTTCACCTAGATGCCACCCTTTGTGTGCCAACAATAGGACAGGAAACGACTGACAAGTGGCATAAGACTGGAGAGAGGAGTCTGTGTGCCACTTGTGATGTGGATTTTTCAGGTCAGCCTGGGTTTCAAGAGCATCAGCTCAATGGGACAGCCAGCCAGGTCCCAGAGAGGGTGGCCAAGGAGCTGGTAAGCCTAGCCCCGGAAGTGTCAGCTCTAATGGGCTGGCAAGCCAATCCCTGAGAATGTCGCCATTTGGTGGGCAGGTAAGCCTAGCCCCTGGAGTGTTGGCTTGAATAGGCTGGCAAGCCAAGCCCTGAGAATGTTGCTGGTTCAGTGGGCTGGCAAGCCTAGCCCCCGGGGTGTCTCAGTTTCGGAGTCCCGCCTTCTTCCAGCAGCTCTCCCGGTCCAGCCAGCTCCGGCGATCTTCTACAGCTCTTCAGGCTCCAGCTCCTCAGGGTCGAGGTTCTTGTTTCATGCCCAGGAAGAATGAGGGACACAGACAGCCGGAAAGTGAGAAAGCAGGATTTATTGAGGACAGAAATGCTCCCACAGTGGGAGGGGACCCAAAGGAGTTACCCTTCTCTGGGGTCAGAATCTGGTGCTTATATATAGCCCTAAGTCCAAGCCGATTGGCTAGCACTAGCTGTGAACTGTTGCTGTTCTAATTGATCAGTTATAAGGACCAATCGGCAGGAGGTAGGGGCTTAATGGTGAGTGGATTGGCTGCTTTTCAATCCCAGCAGTGAGTACCTAAGCTCTAGCTTGAGAGGCTTGTAGGGAGCTTGTTTACCAGTGCTGAACCTGAGAGGCCTGCGGGGAGTTCTCTACACTGTTACCAGAAGACCCACCTGTCTGTCTGCCCAGGCTTTCTCTAGCTATCTCCTGTCTCACTTGTACAAAGGACAACAAAGCACTTTGGCTGGCCTGGGTTGCTTGTCTTTTGTGCTAACACAAACCATCACCCCCGAGCATCAGGACCCATGGTTCCTTCCTATTGCTGGACCAGAATTGCTGTAACTGTCCATTCACTGTTATCACTGAGCAGGGACGCAACAAGAGATGACCACACTCATCCTCTGGATTCTGTAAGATTCGTCATCGTCTCTGTTGTGTGAAAACAGCCCTAATTCCTCAGGGTAATCTGAGTCAATTGCCTCCCTCACCTAGTATCTTCCTTTGTGGCCTGTAAGTAGATGGGAATGAGAAACCCAAAGTATCCAGGTGGCAGTTTCAATGTTAAGTTACTTTCAGTTACACAGAGTTATTTCCTGTGTGTCCTATAGAAACATTTTCTTCTTGGGAACCATTATCTCTAATACAGAAGAGCCTAATGTGAGAATAGAAGCACAAGGGATCCTGCAGGGAAATTACTTCTGTGATGGTGAGAGGGCAACACCTCACCCTACACGCTGAGACCTATGTATTCTACACATTTGAGTCTCGGCACCGTATATTGGCTGCTGGTTCTGTAGATATTCCATATTCTTGGGGAGACGGTCTCAGATTATATAGGATGGGGTACCAAGTCCACATGAATTGAGCCTTTCACAGCTCTTGCACCTCCCTAAGAGTTGCTTCCTAGGCCTACACACGTCCACACACGTTATCACTCTTCATTGACCCTAAAATGAGTCATCTGCCCTGAGCTAGCATATAGAGAACCACAGATTTTTTCTTTCTTCCTCCATTAGGTGGCGTCCTGAGCTGAGCTACAGAGGTATACGTCATCGCACAAGGCCTGCTCAAACCTCCAACTTACTTGTGCCCGCGGGATCTTTTCAGGCCCAAACCCACACTTACCTGTAGCAGGCAGACTCATATATGGCTTCCCATAATCTTGACCTCCTGTTGTGTGCTCATGCCTGTGTCCTTCCCTCTCCTTAAATGTCAGTGAGACCTGTGACTCGCTTCTAATGAATGGAGTCTGGCAAATGTGATAGGATGTCACTCAATGACTTGCCATGAAGATTCTCCTTGCTGACTTGGTGAAGTAAAAGTGACCATAAGGCAGGAGTTGTAGGTGATTTCTCAGAACTCCAGGCAGGCCAGGCGCGGTGGCTCAGCCTGTGATCCCAGCACTTTGGAGGCCAAGGTGGGAGGATTGCCCGAGTCTGGGGATTCAAGACCAGCCTGGGCAACTTAGTGAGATCTCGTCTCTACAATAAATCACAAAACTAGCCAGGCATGGTGGCGTGTGTCTGTAGCTCCAGCTACCGAAAGCTGAGGCAGAAGGATCACGTAAGCCCAGCAGGTCGAGACTGCGGTAGCCATGAGCATGACACTGCACTCCAGCCTGGGTGAAAGGAGTGAGACTCCAACTCAAAAGAAACAACAAAAACCCACAGAACTCCAGGCAGCCTCCAAAAGCTGAAGGTGGCCTCCAACCCACAACTACAAGGAAGCTGGAGTTCCCAGTCCTACAACCGCAAGGAAGCAAATTCATTAAAAAATCCAAGTGAACTTGGAAGTGAATTTTTTTTCTCCAGTAACCTCTGGATGTGAGCACAATCCAGTGGACACCGTGACTGCAGGCTGGGAAGCCCTAGAGGACACAGTTCATCTGTGCCCACACTGTTGGCCCAGAGAAGCTGTTAAATAATACATGTGTGTTGTTTAAGAGAGTATGTTTGTGGTGATTTGGTGCACAGCTGTAAAAAATTGATACAGTAACTTTTCCATTGTACAATAATATATTAATGTTGCAGATTCTATATCATAAATTGGCAGATCTGAACATATTCCACTCACAATGGGAAAATTTGATTGCAAAAATCACTTGATGTCTGTCCCAGGTTGAGGTAGTCTGTATTAAGGTTGAGTTGCACAATGAGGAAGGCATAGTTTTATCCAGAACTCTATGGATCTACACTGCAGCTTATATTTGAGCTGTCAAAGGCTCCATGCAACATTGTTATCTATCACAGATACTTCTAGACCACTGGATTTACTGAGTCATGAGCCCCAAGAGGCAGAGCAGGTTATACTACGGAGTCCTCTGTTTCTCTAGACTCCACTAAAAACTGGCAGCCTTCCATGTTTCCCAATAAGTAATGCTGCCTCCCAAATCCAAAGAGTACATCAAGATTTGAGCCTTTTTCTTAGTGATAGCAGGTGAAGCATGAAAAATGTCTTCTTTGCTTTGTGCTAGTCCTCTAAGAACATCATCAACTTGTCAAGCCCCTGAGCTTTACCTGCCACCTTCTAAGATGCATCCTTCTTACCAGGGTATTTGGGTTATTTACATTTCATTTTATCAAGCCTCATAAAGATGGCGTCATCATCTGTGAATCTTTGGCACCCTACCTAATGTCCAGGTAACCGAGGACTCTGTAGATTAAATTTTGCTGAGAAGTAAGATAGTCCAGGATAGCTCAACATAGTTTAGCAAACTATGCACTTCTGTTCTCACCGGTAAAGACAATTTGCTTTTGAACCCCCTTATTGATGTAAATTGCCTTTTCCAGAGAACTACTGTCTGGATTTCACCAACCAGCAGGTACTCTGCCTTGGAAACCTTCCTCATCACCACTTCCCAGGTTTTTGTTTCACACCCGATTACCTCCTTTGCTTCTTTCTTCCTTCTTCACGTGATTCTACCTCTAAGTAATCCTCACCCCAAAATACATCTTTTTCTTCTTAATTTCATATTGTATATTTAACATTTATTAAATTCAGAATTCAAATCATTCATAAAAGCAAAACAAGTTTTGCTTTATCCTTTTCCCTTGAGGGAAAAGTAAATGAATCTTAAAACACTGCAAGAAGTTTTTCTAATGTAGTGAGGAAAATAAAACAAAAGGAAGACAAATTTCCATATTATACATATTGAACATTCATATTGAACATTCATTCAACAAGTCACTGTTGTTTTAAACATTTTCTCTGAAGAAAGAATAGTTTCATAGAATAGAAATGATCTAGGCCTTGGACCCAGACAGTCCTGGATTTGACTTGCAACTACTTGTATTTTCCAAACTTCATAACAGCAAGTTAAGACATGCAATATCCCTGTCGAATGAGATATACATGGAACTCATATATCACATGATTGCATTTTATGAATTAAACTTTCCATTCACTGTATGTGTCCCCAATGTATATTAGCATTAATTATTGGCACTTTTGTAGCTCCTAAGCATGACAACTAGGTGTTCACATGCAGCTGTGAGATGCATCTCCCTCAAACCTTGTTACAACACCGACATATTACCTGTCTAATAAAGAAAAGCAAAACAAACTAATTTTCAAGGTTATGATGCTGAATGTTTTTATAAGAAAAAATATTATTTCTTAGGAAAGTGGTTATTTTATTTTCAAATCATGGTGAAGATTGTAAAGTTTAGTACTTTCAGTTGAAAACAATTATAATCCACAAAACTTAGAAATGACACTGATACATATCCCGTGATAGTGACTCCTAGGATATCATAATACAAAGTAGATCTGTCACAATCCAGGCAGATAACAGAAAAAGTCAAAAACCACTTATATTTGAAACAGGGGTATTTTAGAGCTGGGGCTTGGCTGCAAGGGTAACGGAAAAGCTGAGAAGCTAATCAAATCATTGTAAGGAAACTCAGGAGCTCAGGACTCCCCCAGCCAGGAATTCTTTCCTCAAGCCTGGAGAAGAGACATTTACCAGGGCTCAGAGGCAGGGATCACAGTGGATCTTTCTGAAGGGGAAGATGGCCTCTGTCTGAACCCGTCCTGGAAGAGGATGATTTCAGGGTGGCCAGCTGGGGAGGCGGGGTAATCCTTCCCTTTTCCAGCTCTCACTCGCGCTTCACAATCTGAAACCAGATTGAAGTCAACTAGCTGGACTGTCTGGACAACATAGCCTGAAGGTAATGGCATGAGAGTAAACACCCTCTCAGCCACCATCAAGAAATTCCCATTGAGTTGCAATTGTACAGAGATTAGGTAAGCAGTTTCACTTTCAGATGATGCACTTGGAAATGCGTCACTGTGGATAAGTATGTGGACCTAATATCAATTTCTAAGTAGATGAGAATATGTTGGAGATATGGGTATAGTTGGTGTTTTGATTTATGTATGTTTAATTATGATTCGTTTGCCCAGAAATAAATAACTTTCTTGACTCTTCACCATGACTTCAACTTCAAGGGCAATTGAAACCATTTGTTTCAACATCTGGAAGTTAATATCAAGGGCACACACACACAAAAACAGACTTTACTAGCTACTTAAATTATTTCAATGTAGTAAGCACACTTAACAGGAGATCTGGCTGCTTGACATTTTTTTTTTCTCTCATTATGTTTTAACGAGATAAAGAATCACTGTAGCGTAAAGGGTCATGCATTCCATATAAAGGAAATGGCTTCTTAAAGAATAAGATTAAAAATCCCCACCATCTTTCAACAATGTATTTCTATTGATTAAATCTAAGAAACAATAAGATATATTAAATTACTTAATACTTAATGTATTTATTTTATTTCACTTTTTATTTTAGATTCGGGGCTACAAATGCATGGTGGTGACACGGAAGTATTTTGTAGTGGCAGGGATTGAGTCTCAGGTGGCCCATTTCCCAGGGAGTGCACATTGTGCCTTGTAGGTACTTTCTGAACCCTATCCTCCCTTTCTCTTCCCCCACTATTGCCAGCGTCTATTATTCCCATCTCTGTGACTGTTAAGTTCCACCTATGAGTGAGAACATGCGGCGGTGGGTTTTCTGCTTTTGAGTCACATTAGTTAGGATGATGATCTCCAGCTCGATCCATGTTGCTGCAAAGGACACGATTGCAGTCTTTTTATGGCTACTTAGTATTCCCTGGTGCATGTATATCACATTTTCCTTATTCACTGATTGGTTGATGGGCATTTAGGTTGAGTTCACATCCTTGCAATTGTGAGTTGTGCTGCAATGAACATGTAGGTGCAGATGATGAACTTGGAAATGCATCACTGTGGATAAGTAAGTGGACCTAATATCAATGTCTTTGTTATATAATGACCTCTGTTCCTTAGGGTAGATATCGAATAGTGGGATTGCTGGATCAAATGGTAGATCTACTTTTACTTCTTTGAGTAATCTCCATACCGCTTTCCATGGAGGTTATACTAACTTACAATCCCACCCACAGTGTGTAAGTATGATACTTCACCAAATAACAAGCTTATAACACTAAAAGTGACTTCTAGAAGATGCTTTTAGTTTTATATAAAATGATAATTGATTTTAAAGAAACCACCAACTCCTTGTTCAGTCTTTATAATAAAAAGCAAAGTTAAACCATAAGAGGCATAAAAATAGTAGAATTCAAAAATGGAAACAAAAAACAAGGGCAAAAATACAAAATAATAAAAATATCTTAGATATTAATCCAACTATATCAATAATCACTTGAAATGTCAGTGATTCAAATGCACCAATTTAAAAACAGAGATTGGCAGAGTGAATCAAAGAGCAAGACCCAATTTTATGCTGTCTACAAGAAGCCCACTTTATATATAAAGATGCATGTAGAGTAAAAGTAAATGAATGGAAAAAATATGCCATACCAACACTAGTCAAAAGAAAGCAGAAATAGCTATATAAATTCAGACAGAGCAGATATCAGAGCAAGGAGAGTTATCAGGAATACAGAAAAAAAAAAAAAAAAAAGGTAGTGTGCATTACATAATGATACAGAGGTCAATTTTCCAAGAAGACATGACAATTTTACTGTGTATGTCCCTAACAGCAGAGCACCAAAATACATGATGCCAATGCTGATAGAACTACAAGAAGAAATAAATAATAGTTGAAGACTTTAACGTCTCTCTGCCATAAATGGAAAGGACCAGCAGACAGAAAATCACTAAGGACTTAGTTGAATTTAACAACATCATCAACTTTATATAAAGGACATATATAGACTACTTCATCTAATAAGGGCAGAGTAGAATACATTTTTCTCAAGCTCACATGGAACATTTGCCAAAATAAATCACATTTTGTTTATAAAAGTCACCTTAAATTTTTCAATAACAAAAGTCATGCAATATCTGCCCTCAGACTACAATAAAATTAAACTAGAAATCAATAACCAAAAAGTAACTGGAAATGCCTAAATATGTGGAGATTAAAGACACACTTCTAAATAATACATGGGGCAAAGAAGAATCTTAAGACCAAGTTAAAAAATATTTTGAACTAAATGAAAATAGCTTATTAAAAGTTGCAAGATGCAGCAAAAGCAGTGCCTGGAGGTAAATTTATAACATTGAGTATATACATTAGAAAAGAAGAAAGTTCTAAAATTAATTATCTAAGCTCCTGCCCTGGGAAACAAGAAGAAGAAAACGGAGGAGAAAGAGGAGGAGGAGGAGGAGGAGGAACAGGGCAAATTAAGTACAAAGTAAACATAAGAAAAGAAATACTATAAATTTGAGTAAAAATCAATGACATTGAAAACAAAATAGAGAAAAATCAATAAACCAAAAGTTAATTATTTGAAAACAGTAATAAAGTCAATAAGCCTCTAGACTGGCAAATTAAGAAAAATACAAAGAAGACACAAATTACTATTATCAGGAATGAAAAAGAAAACACTGTAGATCATATGGTCACTAAAAACTCTCATAAATTTAATAATCTAAAAGAAAAGAACAAGTCCCTTTAAAAACACAAACTTCCAAAACACATGAAAGAAGACTTAGACTATATGAATAAGCCTTTCTATTAAATAAATTGAATAATGTATAGACTTATAGGCTTTCAAAACAGAGTATCTGGCTGAGGTGAATTCTAGCAAATATTTCGGAAAAAAATTATACAAATTATTTACAATCTCTTTTAGAAGACACAAGAAGAGGGAATATTTCCTAATTTATTTTGTGGTGACAGCATAACCTTAATACAATAACCAATATATACGAAAAGAAAACCACAGATCAACAGTTTTCATGATTGTAGAGGCAAAATTCAAATGTTAGAAAACCAAATTAAACAATGCACAACCAAGGGGGATTTATTCGTTATGCATGGCTGACTTAACACTTGAAAATCAATTAATACAATTCATCACAACAACAGATTACAGAAGAAAAGTCATAAGATCACACCAATAGACGCAGATAAAGCATCTTGAAAAAGTTTAAAGTTTAACACCCATCCATGGTAAAAACAAACAAACTCTCAGTATACTAGAAATAGAATGGGGACTTCTTCAGCTTGTTAAAGAATAGCTACAAAACCTACAGTTAACATATTTAATGATAAGAAACCAGACACTTTTGTATCAAGATCAGAAACAAGACAAGCATGTCCTCTTTCCACTTCTTTTCAACATCATAATGGAAATTTTAGCTAATGCAATAAAAAAGAAAATGCATGCAGATTGAAAAAAAATTAAAACTGCTTTGGTTTGCAGTTTACATAATTATGTAAATAATCCAAAAGAACCATAAACAACAACAACCTTCTGGAACTAATAAGCAATTCTAGCCAGGTTGAAAGATAAAAGTTAAAATACAAAAGCTTATTGCTTTCTTATATGCTGGCAATGAAAAACTGAAATTCGAAATTAAAAGTACAATGTCATTTACATTAGCACCCACAAACATGAAATAGTGAGGTATAAATTTAAGAAAATATGTACAATATCTACATGAGGAAAAGTATACAACTCTGATGGAGAAAATAAAAAACAACTACAGAAATGGAGAGATACCTAATGTTAAAAGAAAGACTTAATTTTTCTTTTTTTAATATGCAGGCTAATTTTTTCAAATTAACCTGCATATTAATGAAACCACAATAAAAATACCAGCAAGTTATTTTGTGGATATCAACAAACTGATTATAAAGTTTGAATGGTGAGGCAAAAGACCCAGATTAATCATCACTATATTTAAGAGGAATAACAAAATTGGAAGACTGACATTATTTGGCTTTAAGACTTACTACAAAGCTGCAGTAACTAAAGTAGTGTAGTACTGGCAAAAGAATAGACAAATGTATCAATAAAAATAGTTCAGAAACAGACCTATACAAATAGAGTTAATTGATCTTTGACAACAAAGCAAAAACAATACAATGGAGTAAACGTAATTTTTTCAACAAATGGCGCTGGACATTGGACATCCATAGGCAAAAATAAGTACATCTAGACACAAACCTTATACCCTTCATAAAACTTAACTCCAAATGAATTATAAAACACAAAATTATAAAACTCCTAGAAGATAAAATGGGAGAAAATTTAGATGACCTTGTGTTTGGCAGTGGCATTTTAAACACAATACCAAAAGCATGATTTCTGAAGGCAATAATTGATAAACATAACTTCATTAAATTTAAACATTTCTGCTCTGCAAAAGGCACTGTCAGGAGAAAGACAAAACAGACCAGGACTGGGAAGACATATCTGGTAAAACACTGTTACCCAAATAATAGGAAAAACACTTAAAAACTCAACTATCAGGAGACACACAACTCAATTAAAAAATGGGCCAAAGACCTAAATAGACAGCAGACCAAAGAAAATATTCAGATGGCAAAAAAGCATATGAAAAGATGTTCCACATCATATGTCTACTGAGAAGTAGAAATTAAGACAATGAGACATCACTGCTCAGCTACTAGAAGGGCTAAAATCCAGAGCACTGACAACACAAATGCTGGTAAGTATGTGGAGCCAAGAGCTCTCTTTCGTTGCTGATGTGAATGAAAAATGGCACAGACACTTTGGAAGACAGTTTGTCAATTTCTTACAAAGCTAGACACTCTCTTATCATATGATACAGCAAACTTGCTCCTTTGTATTTACCCAAAGAAGTTGAAAACTTATATCTACACAAAACTTGCACATAGATGTTTAAAGCAGCTTTAATCATAGTTTCCAAAACGTAGAAACAACCAAGATGTTCTAGAGTAGGTGAATGGATAAAGAAACGGTGACACATGCAGACAATGGGATATTTTTTAGTATTAAGAAGAAATAAACTGTCAAGCCATGGAAACACAGGGAAGAGATTTAAAAGCATTTTAATAAATGAAAGAAGCCAGTCTGAAAAGTCTACAGATGATTCCAAATGTATGACATTTTTAAAAAGGCAAAACTATAGTGGCAATAAAAAGACTAGAAGTTGCCAGGGGTTGGAAGAAGGGAAGAATTAACAGGTGGAGAAAGGGATAAAAAAGGTGGAGCACAGAGGACTTTTAGGAAGGAAAACTACTCTGTAAATACCGTAATGGTCAGTAGATGTCATTACACATTTCTCCAATCCCGTAGAATGTATAACGCCAAGAATTAATCCTGATGTAAACTATGGACTTTAAGTGAGAACGATGTGTGAATGTAGTTCCATTCAAAGTCCATAGTTCACATGTACCCCTCTCGGACGGGATGTTCATAATGGGGGTGACCAAACATGCTGGGGGCAGGAGGACATGGGAAATTTCTGTATTTCGGCATCATTTTGCTTTGATCCTATAACGGTTCTTAAGATAAAGTCTTTTAAAAATAAAAAGCAAAAGACAGTGGTGGATCTTGCACCATTGTGGATTTTGCAAATCACAAACTCCTCCCCTTAAGCAATGTGTTGTTTTGGTGTTTCACGCTACATTCTAGCAGGCACCAGTCATTACAACCCTGAGACTTTGATGAAACATGTGGAAGAGAGAATCTTCTGGAGGGAGACACTGAGTTGCAGCTACGGATTTGCACACCACTGATATTTTCTTTATTTCTGCGTAAATGGATTTAGTGAGAACATTTTCTTGAACTTAGTAAGAGTCACTGAAAAATGACCCAATGTGTCATTTGAAAGTGAATGTTATGCCCGGTGCTAGGTTTTAGGGTTGTTTTTTGTTTAGTCGGTTTGTTTGTTTCTTTTTGTTTTCAGTTTCCTCTCAGAAATATCAGTACTTTTCATTAGTCAGAGGAAAATCAGAAATATCTAGCAACTGCTTCTTTGACGGGACTAAGCAAGTGTTAACCTACAATCTTCTAATTCTGGCTTCTTCTCAAGAAAACACTATTATTGTCTTTCTTGCATGACTGAGTAAGTTCTTCATATTCACTGATCAAAAAAAAGTAAGAAGATAGACCGCATGCACATTTTACTGCAGGTGGCATTTGTTTTTCCTGGGTTCTAAAGAATAGCTGATAATTAACTGTCTTTAAATTTGACACTTGAGAAGTGCTTGGGAGGGGAAGGCAGATTTAGGCTCTACCAAAAATAATTTCTGTCTCGTCAGTGAGCAGGCCAGGACAATTTGCATTTTCAAAAGCCCTGGACCTTCGGTCTGAAGAGCCAAGGTTTAACAGAGGGTTGTGACCTTTTCTGCTTGTTTTAGTACAGCCTGCCTATGTAACACAATTATAGGCTTGCAAAACATCTACAGGGAAAATAGCTGGGCGTGGAGCAAATACTATGAAGGACAGAGTAAAATTGCTTTGAAATATGTGACTATTATAAAATTATCTCATCTTTATTAATGTCTGGTTGAGAGAATAATTGTAATAAACTAATTTTACTTTTCCCAATTCTATGTAGTTTACAAAACTTTAATTTAAATAAATACATATTAACACAAATGCTCATGGTCTTTTTACCTTAGCAAATGCTATAAATGTTATACATTTAACTCTCTATATATTAGAATTATGATCTATACCTGATAATGATATTCACTGATTTTAAGTTTTCCAGAATTGGTCTACATACACACACTCACATACATGAAATATACATATATACTTGTATGAACACACACATACATAAATATTACAGATGACCCTTGAACAACGAGGGATTAGGGCATCAACCCACCCACACAGTTGAAAATCCACATATAACTTTTAACTCTCCAAAAACTTAGCCATTAATAGCCTTTTGTTGACTAGAAGCCTTACTGATAACATAGACAGTTGACTAATACATATGTTATACACGGGGGATCTTAAAAAAAAGAAATTGTCTTTTGAAGGGTGGGCTACTTGTAGTACACTCAGAATTTGTTCCTCCAGATCAAACGGTTAACCAAAGTTTTTATCTGGAGGTTTGAGAAGGTTGCATCATGATTTGCAGAAAAGACCTCCAGAGGCGTGGCAAACAGGTGACAGATTCTTCCACCATGACACATGACAACACACGTGGCCACTCCTCGCTGAGTGTTCAGCAGTTTTTTTGACCAAAACCAGCATGACTCTCATGCCCCACCCTCCCTAGTGATCCTACCTTGCCCCAAGTGACTTTTTGTTGTTTCCCAGAATTAAAAAAGTCCTCAAAAGGAAACATTTTGCCAATGTGGAAAAGGCGAAACAAAAAGTGGCAAAAGCACTGAGGGGCATCACAGTTGATGAGTTCAAAAACTGTTTTGAGCAATGGAAAAAGCATCATGATAGGTGTATTTCATCAAATAGAGAGTACTTTGCAGGTGATGAAAGTTCAAACATGTAAGAATAAATACACAGTTTTTAAATAAATACATTACAATTTTTAGGGTCTCCCCTCGTATGTATTATAGGCTATATTACTGCAATAAAGTAAACTAGAGAAAAGAAAATGTTACTAAAAAAATTCTAAGGAAGCCAGGCTTGGTGATACGTGTCTGCAGTCCCAGCTATTGAGGAGACTGAGTTGGACAGATTGCTTGAGTCTAAAAGTTCAATGTCAACCTTGGCAATATAGGGTCTCAAAAATAAAAAGTGAGAAATATATTTAGTATTCAGTAAGTGGAAGTGAATCATCGTAAAGCTCTTCATCCTCGTTGTCTTCACATTGAGTACGATGAGGAAAAGCAGAAAGAGTCTTGCTGTCTCAGAGATGACAGAGATGAAAGAAAATTCCCCATATAAGTGGATTTGCACAGTTCAAACCTGGATTATTAAAGAGTCAACTGTATATAAATGTACATAATTGTAGATGAGTGTATATCTGTTGATGATTTCTTATGAACAACCATATTCCCATGCCAAGAACATTTACTGCCATTGGGTCAAGCAATCATTATCACGGGTAGAATTTTTTCTCTTGGACAAATTCTAATCTTTTGATGTTGCCACGAGAAAAAGAAAAAAAAAAATTTAAAAAGACAGCAAATACTCAAATGAGTGCATTTCTTTGGAAATAAGACAATATTTGGTAAACACGTATTTTATACTTATATATTTTTATTGGTCTTTTATGGGTATTTTGTGTGTTTCTGGATTTTAGTTGTTGTTTTAAATTACTTATTACCATATATATTTGTGAGGTACAATGTGATGTTTTGATATATGTATATAATGTGAAATCATTAAATCAAGCTAATTATCATATCTAACACCTCACATACCTATTTGTTGTGTGTGGTGGGAACACTTAAAGCCTACTTTCAGCAATTTTCAAGAATACAGTACATTATTATTAATTATCATTGCCATGCAGTACCGTGACTCTCCAGAACCTGTGCCTCCCAACATAAACTTCCTACCCTTTGGCCAACATCGTCCCATGCTGCACCCAGCCCCTGGTAACCAACAGTCTACTCTGTTCCTACGTGACTTTTGTAGATTCCACATGTTAGGTGAGAACATGCAGTATCTGTCTCTCTGTGCCTGGCTTATTTCTCTTAGCATCACGTCCTGCGGGTTCATATGGTTTTGCAAATGACAGGGTTTTCTTGTTTTTTGAGGCTGAATTGTATTCCACTGTGACAAAGGGGCAGAGCCAGAGACTGAATTGTGAGACGACCGCACCCATGGGACCTGCCACCGGAGGCATGTGAGGAGTGGAAGAGAAATTGTGTTGAAATATCCACAGCTGAAAATTCTTCCAATATTAAATGAAAAAAACGTAAATTAAAAATTTGGATCACAAGCGATGGAAATTCTCTTTTTTCAGGAATGTATAATTATAATAAAGCATATACAATGATAAGCACATCATTCAATATTGGGGCACAATTACATAAAATAGAATTTATCATAATTACTGCATCCTAGGGCCCAGTCCTGAAGCAGCACTAAAAACAATGAGCATGTAAGTAACAAGTCCTGCATAAAAGAAGCTTGAGATTTTCCCCAAATTTGAAAACAACTGATGTTCCATTAACAGTTACAATGCTAAAAATAATTTTCTGAATAACTGATGTTTGTGAAAAAAGATCAACCATGATGGTGGAAAAATGAAATTATCTTTCCATTTGTTATAGAAAATGGTACTATAAAAACACTGCCATTTGAAGAGGCCGTTAAAGAGTATGAAACCAAAAACATAGACGTATTAGAGTGCTATCTCAGGCACAAATAACATAAAAGCATGTTATTTTCTAGTCTTTATGATATTCAGGTTTTTGTTAGCTTTTTACCATTTTTAATTGGCTATTATTTTTTTCTCATTCTAAATGAATATGCACTTCTGTATATAATTTTGCATTTATAATTTTGTATTTTGCAAACTAGAGAAATACATCCTACCACAAACAAATTTGTTGGCACAGTGGCTATGCCTGTGATCCCAGAACTTTGGGAGGCCGAGGCAAGAAGATTGTTTGGGCCCAGGAGTTGGAGATAAGTTTGGGCAACATGGCAAGACCTAATCTCTACAATAAATAAATAAATAAATAAATAAATAAATAATAGCTAGGTGTGGTGATGTGTGCCAGTAGTTTCAGCAACTTGGGAGGCTGAGGTGTAAGGATCTTGCCTGAGCCCAGCAGGCTGAGACTGCAGTAGCTGTGATTGTGCCACTGCACTCCAGCCTGGGCACCAAGTGAGACTCACACTTAATCAGTCAATCAATCAATCAAATAAATGTATCCCAACTCAATGTCTCATTAGCCATATTTCAAATATACTTTTTTTCCATATCATCTAACATGAGCTGGGTGGAAGAGGAGTCAGAGTGAAGAAAGACAGAGCTTTCAACCAATTATGGCTAAAATGCCTCATTTTGTGAATTTTGTAGAAATGATGCCTACATGAATCCCTGTGAAGAGCTTGAGCAACTGAAACTACTTGAAGTTTAACCTTCATTTTCTCCCCAGAAACTCTCCTGGTTCCACCCATATGTCAGCCCAACCTCTCTCCACAATCCCATGGCCACTCATACAGTTATTCATTCAACAAACTCTCCATGAGGTTAGTGCGTATCAGGCACTGCCCTAGGTGTAAGGTCACATTGGTGAACAAACAAATTTCATGTTCTTACAGAGCTTTACTTTCAAGCAGAGAGCAAGTAAGTACAATAATAACCAAGTCTGTTTTAAATAGTCACATCAACTATGCAAAAAATAAAACAGGGCTCGACAGCAATGACTGGGGCAATAAGCAGCATTAGGTAGTCTCAGAAGGCGACTCTGAGAAGGTGATTTTCTGAGACACAATAAACGGAGGCGTGACAAACACCAAACAAGCCCTGTATGTGTCTGGGGAGAGACTGCTTCAGAGCAAACCGTAAATGCAAAAGCTCAGAGGCAGGATAGCTTCACAGGTTGACCAAATGCAGGAATGGCGGCAAGGGGTCAGGGTGGGTGAGGGTGGTGGTAGGAAAGGAGTGACGGCATCGGGCATGTGTTCAAGGCACAACTCGTAAGGCTGACAGATGGTTTCCTGACCACAGTGGACATTCCCTCTTGAATGCGCTGAAGGCACTTCAGACTCACGAGGCCTAAAGCCAAATCCATCATCTTTCTTCCACAAGCCTGTTTATGCTTCTACGTGGTCAGGCTTACTCAAAGAAATCATCTTCCCTCAATTAAACAACCAAAAAACTGTTCCTACTCTGCCCCACAATTCTTCTCTGATTTTCGATACTAGGCAGTTTTCAATGCTATTGCTCGGTCCTTCCTCTAAAGGTCCCTCAGGTGATCTCTTTTCAATATCACTGGCAAGGTTCTGGCCTTCTGGCCTGCCCCTCACCATCTTTCACCAGATGTCCCCTCACTTCCCTCTCTACGGACCCACCGCCTTGCGCTTTTAGCCCTTTCCACAGTAGCCACCACGAGCTAGGTAACGAGCGTCTTCCACGCCCCTCCTTCCCTCCTGTGTTTGAGCTCACTGATGACTCGCCACTGGCATGGAATAAAGACAGCACCCTCAGGCCTGGAACTCAAGATCCTTTAGGTCTGGCTCTTACCTACAATTCCAGTCTCCAACCTGTCACACGAATTAATTATCCAACAATATCAAACCACTTCCAGTTTTTTCTAATGTTCCCGTTGTTTCAAAACTCTCTTTTTGTGCATGCTGTTTCTGACATTTGAAATGATTCACCCCATTATACCTCCTGCTGTGCCCCTACAAAACTCAATCTTAAAAATCCAGTTTCAGGGGCTCTTCTGTTTTAAGAATTCCCCTAAACATTCTGTCTCTCTTTGTCTGTCTCTCTCTCTCTCTCTTGCACACACATCACCACCACCTCCATGTGAATCCTCATTGACTCTGTGTTGCTCCTGCTAAAATTTTGGGAGTCACTTAACTTCAGGATGACAGTTCCTCGGGCTGACATCCTTTATAACGACTCTCCGCCTGCTCTTGAGCAGTATGTGTTGAGGAGCCTATAGAGCTTGTCTTGAACAGCATGACTATCAATCATCCAAATCGAATTTTAAACATATAGGGAATTTAAAGAGCATTACGGAATCCCTTTATATGACAAGTGAGAAATTTGATACCCAGAAAGGTGTAGCAGCCAAGGTCACCAGAGTGTTTTTTCAGAGCCGGAAAGATCTCATTGCTGAGCTATCAGTGGCAGCGTTGTATGCTGTTGGGCACTGCCTTCTTATCTCCCACATTCACCCCCGTGAATGATGTCTCAGGTTGATAGCTGATGGACAGCGATGGGGTCCTGTGTCTTGTCTATACTAAGCACTTGATCAATATTTGTAGAATGAATAAATGAAACAATACCCTTTGTTTATAATCATCTAATTGATACTGTCAACAATTGAGGGTTAGTATGCATTCACTTATTGCTTCATTCATTAATTCTTTTGTCAAACACTTATTCACCACTTTTTGTATGTTTACATGCCAAATACCCTACTTTGTGTTGAGATTGAAAATACAACAAAGAACATGTCCTTTGTATTCCAGACTATCACACAGAAATAGACACATAATCAGACTATTACAGCAAAGTTAAAGGCCTATAAGAGAAGTGTAAATAAACCAAGTAGATGGCTGTGCTAGGGAAGAAAAACCAAAATTTTTGAAAGAAATTGATATTTGAGCTATACATTACTTATTGACAAGCACTGAGCTTGGTAAAAGCAGTAAAAAAAGACTTCCAGCAAGACGGCGACAGGGCAGTTTGGTCCCTGAGACCCTCCGCGAAAGGGAGCACACATAAAGAACCTGGCTCTCGCCCGGGGGCTGTGGAGCTCATTGTTGGCAGCCTGCTCCTCACATACTGCTGGGCCCTGGCCTTGGCTGCCTCAGCAGGGGCAGCTGCTGCTGCCACTGCTGCTGCCGCCATCTCCCCACCCCTGTCGAGGCAACCCACGGCTCCCGACCGTGAAGCCCCCCCAAAGCACGCACTACTGAAACTGCCGCCACCCTGCCACTGCCAGGCCCCGCCCCCCACCCAGAGCCAGGCTTGTGGCGCTCCTCCCACACTGTGACGTGATGGCTGCCACCGCTGCAACCGTTACCTGCTCCCTCCTGCCCTGGGTGGCCTCTGACTTCCACCCTGCCCAGCCTGCAGTGCCTGGCCATCTCCAGCTGCAGCGGAAAAAGAGATCAGCTGGAGCGGTCTCACCTCCACCGGCTTGGCCCATCTCACAGCTCCAGATCCAAGGGAACAACATCAAAATGGGAAGGACAGAAGCTCCTCCCTCTTACTAAATAGACACAGGCCAGATCTGAGTGGCAGATTTGTCAGGCAGCTCAGATCTGAACCACCCTCCACAGCAGGCCAGGGGCAACAGATCCTAACTGTGAACAGATCGACCAGCCTGCAAAGACAGCTAGAAATCAGAGCTGAAAGAACATTGAGCTTAAAGGAAAAGTCTCAGAGTGTGCTTGGTTCCCCATTTTACTTTTTCTTAAATTTTATTCTTTGTCTGTTTGTCTTACCCATCTTGTTTTCTCTCTCTTCTTACTGTTATCAATAACATTTTCATACTTACTTTGGTTCTGTAAGTTTACTGATTTATTCTATTCTATTTTTTTTGTCTTTAGACCCAATCTTTGTATACGGGAATAGCACACCACTAAGGAGGTTGGTTAGCTTGTATGTTCGTATGATTGTATGTTTTAGTTTCTTTGTATGGTTGTTTGTTTGTTGTTGTTGTTGTTTTTCTTTTTTACTTGTATCGGTCTTTGTGTCTCTTTTCATTTCCTAGTCAGGACGATTGTCCGCTTTCCCTCTTACTCCCCTCTCTTCCCACTTCCCTCTTAACCCCCACTCCCTACTCCATTTTTTCCCCTTTTTTATCTCATTTTACTTTCAGGGAGTAAACCTATAACCCCACTGCATGGACAGATTGCAAGGCAGTGGGAAGTGGGTTCCACATTATCCGTATACCTGTCAGCGGATACTGGGCTCTGCAGATAGATTCTGAATCATAGCTTCCCTCTCAATTAAATCTCAAAACTGCAAAAAGGACCGCCCCCAACCTACAGTCCAGCTCCAGAATTGAACAAAGCCAGAGGATATACATAAGGAAGAACAGGAGATTGAACAAACAGAAGTAAAAGAAACCCCTCCACCCCTGAGCAACAGAAGTAAAGAAGACGGTGTGGGGGGAGGAAAAAGTGGGGAGGAAAATCTACACAAAAGACGAAAAATCAAAAGAAGAATATGGGTCTCACATAGACCCCTGGGAGGTCAGACACTGAGAAAACAGACTTTGGAACACAAACAATGAAAAGGCCCCAGAATGACTAGTCACATACAACAAACCCAGACATCAAGACATTAATAAAGAAAATAAAAAGAATTGAGGAGAGACAAGAGGAATATAGGAAGGAGTTGATAACTGAAATAACAGCAGTAAAAATACTGTGATTGAAATAAATGACAAACTAATAAGCATGGAAAGCAGAATTAGCCAAACAGCAGAAAGAATCCCAGAGCTAAAAGATCAAAATACAGAACTAACCCATACTGTCAAAAACATAGAAAAGAAACTTAAAAAGACAGAACAAAACCTTCAAGAGATGAGCAATTACTTCAAGAGACCAAACCTAAGAG
>CAUYQG010101709.1:0-28621 GCA_963574415.1 Tarsius wallacei
GTGGCCGCTCCCGGCCACCGCAGCCTCAACCTGCTGGGCTCCGGCGATCCTTCCGCCTCAGCCTTCCAAGTAGCTGGAACTACAGGCGCGTGCTACCACGCCTGGCTAATTTTTTTGATTTATTGTAGAGATGAGGTCTCGTCAAGTTGCCCTGGCAGGTCTCAAACCTGCGGGCTCAGGCAATCCACTCACCTCAGCCTCCCCAAGCGAGGGATTACAGACTGAGCCACTGAGCCCGGCTTATGCACCACATTTAGTCAGTGACTACATCCACTAAATCTATTATATCAGTCCTGCTTCTCACACATGTTAGTTCAAGACTTCATTATCTCTTATCCAGTCTAGTGCAAAAGCATCACAACTGATGTTCCCAAACTAATAGATATCTATTAAGCACCTTCTGTTGGCCAAGCAGGTTGTTTGATATTGGGAATACAAAGATAAACACAATCCAAATCCTTTATTAATTTTACCATCTAATTTCAATCTGTTTTAACCTCTACTGATTTATCTTAAATACTTCAAACTGACCTCTTTAAAGCTATTTTATGGCAGGGCGCAGTGGCTCATGCCTATAATCCCAGCACTTTGGGAAGCCGAGGTGAGAGGATTGCCTGAGCCCAGGGGTTCAAGACCAGCCTGGGCAACTTGGGGAGACCTCATCTCTACAATTAAGAAAAATATATATTAGCCGGGTGTGGTGGTGCGTGCCTACAGTTCCAGCTACTTGGAAGGCTGAGGCAGAAGGATCACCTGAGCCCAGCGGGTCGACGCTGGGGTGCCTGTGAGCATGCCACTGCACTCCAGCCTGGGCGACAGAGTGAGACTCCAACTCAAAAAACAAACAAACAAAAAAACTATTTTATATGTTTGCCACAACCTGCTTAAAAACAAACATATACAAACTATCAAAAACCCATCCATTCCTTACTACATGAAGATTAAGGCTCATAATGGCAAGGTCTTCTACTATTAGCTCCAATCTAACTTCTCAGCATTATTTCTTAGAGTAATACCCTTCTATGCAATACTATAGGACAGCTGCTGAACACATCTCGTATTTTTGTTCCTAAGCTGGTCCATCTGTTTGACAGTCTTTGTTTCCTCATCTAACTGATGAAAGGTTACCCATCTTTAAAAAATCTAATTCAGATGCCATTTCTTCCTGGATACCATGGCCAAAAATGTTAGGCTCACTTTTCTAAAATGAGCTAGTACTCTACCAGTTGGTGGATGATGAGCTTAACAGTTATGCAGTTCTACTTTTGTTTATGATTATGCCTTATTAAAGATGTGACCCTGAGTGAGTTCTCTAAACCTCAGTATTGTCACTTGTAAAATGAGGATTAATTCCTATCTTTCTGGGTTATTGAAACAATTAAATGAGATAAAATACACAATATATCTAACAGTGTCTTGCATATTTAAAAAAAGGCTCAAGAAACCTTATGTCTCTTCACAATTGTCATATTCCTTACCACACTCTTTCTGCCTCATTACAATTACCTATGTATGTGTCTTAATCACCTCTCTCCCCATAAGTTTTAGAAAGATAGAGATTATGCCCTGTGTATCTTTGTATCCTCCACAGCACCAAGTTCTGTACCTTGTAACAGTAAGACAATATATACTGTTAAACTGAACTAACAATAAATAAACCAGCAAATCTGTTTCTATGATATATTCCTCTTTCAGTTTTGAAGCTCCTAAATTAAAACATAACTGGATCAAAACAGTAAATACAAATGAATAGAAAGAAAGCTAATTTCACAAACCTATTCTTAAAATTTGAGATTATATGGTTCTGAACCCATTCACTTACTGTTCCCTTACCTGTTACTTCATCACTGTGGGTAGACAGCAGTTTCCAGATGAGGTAAGGACCACCAAGGATAACAGCAAAGAACAAGAATATTGGCCAAGATTTTGCTGAGTTGGCTGATCGGTCCTCAGCACCAAGGCACGCCACAGTTCTTTCACTTTCTGCCCACAGGTCCTCATTCTCAGAGCTTCTTCTTAAACCTAACATCTGCTGTAACCGTCTGTAAAGATACCGTATAGTCCTGACTAATGCAAAAGCTGAAAAAACCTTTGTAAAATGTATTTTTAATCTGGAAAAGTGATTTGCTACATCCAATACAGCCCTGAAACTGTTATAGACTGCTGAAAAGGTAGCATCCATCATCATACTGACAGAGGTAAAGGCATGCACAATACTTTCAATGGACTGAAATGCACCTCTGCTGCTTTCTTCGGCTTGCTGAACAAATCTACTGGGTGGAAGATCATCTACACGGAGGCGGTTATACCCCATCCCGTTATATCCATAACTATAAGGGCTATAGCTTCCATAAAATGCATTTCCATAGGCACCATATCCAGAAGAAAATGAGCTGTAGGCAGGTCTGAAAGTGTTCACATTGCTGCTTCCTGTCTGCTGTGATGGCCTTGGAAGAATAGGTGGGGGCACTCTGGTAAGTGTTGGTTGTCCAGGTCTTGTCACTAAAGTAGGACCCAAATCAGCAGATCTAAAACCAAAAAAGGGTTCAAAACGGTTACTTAAGAACACAATCAATTAAATTCAAAGTAATTATTCAACATCTCCTATATGCCCAGTGCCATGACAGATTCTACTGAAGATGTTTTAAGAATAAAGAATAAACCAGGCACGGTGGCTCACGCCTGTAATCCCAGCACTTGGGAGGTGGCGACTAGAGGAGTGCCTGAGACCAGCCTGGGCAATTTGGCAAGACCTTGTATCTACAATAAATTTTTAAAAAATTAACTGAGTGTGGTAGCGCATGCCTGTAGTTCCAGCTACTTGGGAGAAGGATCCCCTGAGCCCTGCAGGTAGAGGCTGAGGTGGTGGTGAGCATGCCACTGCACTCCAGCCTGGGTGACAGAGTGAAACTCCGATTTAAAAAAAAGAGAGAGAGAATAAAGAATAGGGCTGGGTGTGGTGGCTCATGCCTGTAATCCCAATGTTTCGGGAGGCTGAGGCAGGAGAACCATTCGAGCCCCGGAGTTCAAGTTACAGTGAGCTATGATCAAGCCACTGCACTCCAACCAAGGTGATGGAGTGAGACTCTGTCTCTAAGAAATTAATTAATTAAAAAAGAATAATTTCTAATATTCAGATGCTTAGAATATCATCGTTAAGACAAAATGAGTAAGGTAAAATAGCTGATTAAACTCTGCAATTTTCTTGTTTATTTGTGCTGGCATTATTAATACAGTCATGTGTCACTTAACAACAAGAATATGTTCTGAGAAATGCAATGTCAGGCAATGTTGTTATTGTTCAAACATCACAGAGTATACTTACAGAAATCTAGGATGGTATAGCCTACTACACACCTAGGCTATACGGTATAGCCTATTACTCTGGGCTACAAACCTGTACAACTTATTACTATATTAAATATTGTAGGCAACTATAATACAATGGTAAGCATTTGTGCATCTAAACTTATTTAAACATAAAAGGTACAGTGAAAATACAGTATTATAATCTTATGGGACCACTGTTGTATATGTGTTCTGTCATTGACCAAAACATTGTAATGTAATTGTATTATCACATATTATGTGACTGTATTATCTTCAGTCTGTGGTTACTTTTTTAAGACACTCATTCATTTTCTCATGGTTAGTTACTAGATATTTGTCCCTCCTTGCACCTAAATGGCATTATCTTTTTTTTTTTTTTGAGTTGGGGTCTCACTCTGTCACCCAGACTGGAGTGCAGTGGCCACTCCCGGCCACTGCAGCCTTGACCTGCTGGGCTCCGGCGATCCTTCTGCCTCAGCCTTCCAAGTAGGTGGAACTATAGGCGTGCGCTACAAATGGCATTATCTTAATTACTATAGTTTGATAATAGGACTTAATATCCAATAAAACAAATCCTTCCACATTGCTCTTAGTCTTCAAGAATGCCTTGGCTATTGACCCTTGTATTTCCATATAAATTTCATAATGAGAGCTTCAAGTTCTATACCCTTACTCTCAAAAAACCCTGTTGAGATTCTATTTGGGATTACATTGAATCTACAGATTAACTTGAAGTAAATCAACATCTTTATAATATTGGTAGTCGCAATTCATGAACACAACAAATGCTCAATTTATTTAGGTCCTTCAAAGACATTTTTTGCTGGTGCGGTAGCTCACACCTACAATCCCAGCTACTCAGAAGGCTGAGGCAGGAGGACTACTTGAGACCAGGAGTTTGAGACCAGCCTGGGCAAAACAGTGAGACCCTAGTCTCTAAAGAATAAAAACAAAGCTGGGCTCGGTGGCTCAGCCTGTAATCCCAGCGCTTTGGGAGGCTGAGATGAGTGGATTGCCTGAGCCCGCGGGTTCGAGACCCACCCGGGCAACTTGGCGAGACCTCATCTCCACAATAAATCAAAAAATCAGCCGGGCATGGTAGCGCATGCCTGTAATTCCGGCTACTCGGAAGGCTGAGGTGGAAGGATCGCCGGAGCCCAGCAGGTTGAGGCTGCAGTGGCCGGGAGTGGCCACTGCACTCCAGTCTGGGTGACAGAGTGAGACTCCAACTCAAAAAAAAAAAAAAAAAAAAAGGAATAAAAACAATTCACAGGACGTGGTGGCATGAGCCTGTAGTCACGGCTACTTGGGAGGCTGAGGCAGGAGGATCACTTGAGCCCAAGAGATTTGAGACTGCAGTCAGCTATGACTGCACCACTCCAGACTAGGTGACAGGGCAAGACTTCGTCTAAAAAAAAAAAAGATTGTTCTCAATGTTTTATAGTTCATTGTGTGGAGGTTTCACTTTACATTTATCCCTATACATTTAACTTTTTATCCTACTGTAAGTGGAATCCTTCTTTTTTCTTTTGTAAGTTGGATCTTTCTAAAATCACTTTCTTGCTATTATAGCAAAATAAGTGATTCTTTTATATATGGTCCTTGTATCCTTATTTTGTAGCCTTATTTTGGATTACTCTTTTGCATTTTCTAGATTCTTAAGGATCTGTAGTCACATTGTGTATGAATAATAACAGGCTTATTTCTTTCTTTTCAATTTTACAGCTTTTATTATTAAGGTACTGTACCTTGACTAGAAGTGATAAGACATCCTTACCTCATCCAAGTGAATCTTGAAGTGATAGCTGATATCCTTGTCTTATTCCTGACCTCAGAGGGGAAATTTTCAACATGTCACTACAAATTATGTTTACTGTAGGTTTGTTACAAATTTAGTAGTTCCTCTTCTATTAGATTCTGAAAAAGTCTGTGTAATTATTTCTTTTTTAAAAGTTTGTAAAATTCACCAGTGAAGTCTTAGTGGAAAAGGTTTTAATTATGAATTCAATTTGTTTACATGTCTGCCTCTTCTACCACAGGTAAACTCCTCACGGGCATAAGAGGTTTCCTTGTTTCTCCATTACCTACCACAGGGATTAGCATATACAAGGCACTGACATAAACACTGTGCTGGAGTTTTCATTAGTGAATATTTAATGCACATACATAAAAATTATTAATATGGATTATTATACAGCATTGCACTGCTTCATAAATTGTAATGAATACATTAGTTTTAAAAAATTATAGAGAATTTAAACATTCAATAGAAAAAAAAGCTTTTCTCTTATTCTTCTCTGCTTGTGGCACACATAAATGCATCCAGTACCCATGGTATGTTCTTGCTTTCTATTACAACCTGTATAAATGAACAACTAACTAGGTCTACAACTTAGAAGGACAAAAGACGTGTTCTCAATGTTAAATGTGCAAAGTCTCCCTTACCCAACTTTATCTTGACCTAGCAACTGCTATCAGTGTTGCCACATTTGCTTTCTCTTACTCTCGAGTCTTTTATAAATTGCTGAACCATTTGAAATTAACTTCTAGACTTAATACATTAACCCTAAATACCTCAGCATGTATTTCCTAAGAAAAAAGATATTTCATGCGAAACCATGATGCCATTATCCCATCTTTGAAAATTAACAATAGTTCTGAATCACCCATTATCCAATTGATATCCAAAACTTATCTATATCCCTCAAATGCCTTTAATTAAACAACTTTACTGAGATAAAATTCACCTATCATAAAATTTTAAACTTAGACTTTAAAATTCAACAATTTTTAATACATTCACAGAGCTGTGCAACTATCACCGTATCTAATTCCAGAACATTTTCATCACCTCAAAAAAGAAACCCCATGTTCATTAGCAGCTACTCCCCTATTTCCTGCCCCCCCATCCTTGGTAACCACTCATGTACTTTCTCTATAAATTTGTCTATTCTGTATATTTCACATATAGTTGATTCTTATTACTTAAGACAGTTATGTTCTGTAATGTTGCTTGCTGTGAACTCTGAATTAGCAAATACCAAATCACTGCTCCTGTGCGAAACAAAAGTTTAGGTACCTGCAAGTCTCTGGTCACAACATCTTCACCAACCATCAATACATATACTTACTTGTTTTATGTGTGTTTCTGTTTAAAGACACTTTATTTAATGTATACTGATAACTCATTAACAACTCTTGGCCAACAGTACTGTAACTCATGCCTGAAAGAAGCTCATCTAACACCTATATTTTCTCTGTAGGGCACATCACAGTTTTCTTGTGCTTAGGAATACTAGATAGCACTTCAGCACTATGCTTGGGGGCCATTTTAAATAGCAAATCACCATAAAAATGTGAAAAACTTCACACTAAACAGATGGTGAAAAGGACAACTGTTTATAGCATGAGAACTGAAATAAGCCAGTGTTGCTTTGTTCGACCTCAGCTGAGAGACAACTCAGATCTCTCCTTGTTCTTTGTATGTCTTTGAATGACTGTGAAAATGTCAGAAGTATTGTTGGGATTGGATTACAAATAAAGTTTAGTAAGTAGATCAATTTGAAAATATGAAATCCACAAATAACGAAGATCTACAGTAAATGACCCATACATTGTGTAGTATTTTGTAACTGGCTTCTTTCATGTAGCATAATGCTTCCTAGCTTCATTCATACTGTAGCACGTAACCCTACAGTAGTCTCTGGGGGAATGGTTTCAAAACGTCCTTCCAACACCAACATCCATGGATGCTCAAGTCTCTGATATAAAATAATGTCGTATTTACATATAACCTATATACATCTGCTCATATATATTTAAGACAGGGTCTTGCTATGTTGCCCAGGCTGGAATGCAGTGGCAAGATCATGGCTCATTGCAGCCTCAATCTCCTAGGCTCAGGTAGTCCTCCTGTCTCAGTCTCTCCAGAAGCTAGGACTACAGGTATGCACCACTATGCCTGGCAGATTTTTTTCTTTTCTTTTCTTTCTTTTTTGTAGAAATGAGGGTCTAGCTATATTGCCCAGGCTGGTCTCAAACTCCTGACCACAAATGATCCTCCTACAAATGATCCTCATACACTTTAAATAATCTCTAGATTACTTATACTACCTAATGTAATATAAATGCTTTGTAAATAGTTGTTGTACTGTAGTGTTTAGGAAACAACAACAAGAAAAAAAGTCTGTACACGTTCAATCACAATTTTTTTTCCAAATTATTTTTGATCCCCAGTAACAGAAGGAAGGCCAGCTATATTTCATTCCTTTTTATTGCCAAATTATACTTATCTACACATCAGTTGGACATCTGAGCTAGTTCCAATTTTTGGTTATTACAAATAATGCTGCTATTTATGTATAAGTTTTTATGTGAACATATGCTTTCATACCTCTTGGATATATATCTGGAAGTAAAATTGCTGGGTTATATGGAAAGTCGATGTTTTGAACTTTTGAGAAATTGCCCAGACTATGTTCAAGAGCAATTGTACCATTTTACATTCCCACCAGTGTATGACATTTCTCCACATCCTTGGCAACATTTGTTATTATCTTTTCTATTATGTCCATCCTAGGGCGTATGAGGTGGTATTTCACTGTGGTTTTGTCTTGCATTTCCCTGATGGCTAATGATGTTGAGCATTTTTCCATGTACTTATTGGTAATTTTGAAACCTTATTTGGAGAAATATCTATTGAGATATTTTGTCCATTTTAAATTGGCCTTTTTATTACTGTATTTTTTAAATTATTGAGCTTTGAATTAAGAGTTAAAATGTCTTTCAAAACTGTTTTTTGAACAAAAATTCAATTAAAGCTCACAATTATATTTGGTTTTGTCTCCTCATCTCTTCTAAACTAGAACAATCCCATTTTTTTCATGTCCCTGACTTTCTGAATCATCCCTCTAGTTTTTTTCTAGAAATGTCCCACACTCTGGATTTGTGTTTCCCCAAAGTGTTGTTTAGCTTGTACCTCTATACTATTTCCTGTTAAACTAAGATTACATCTAAAGGTTTGGTTAGAATCCGGTTCTATGTTTTTGGTAAGACTAATTCATGGTTGATGTTGTTTACTTCATATTGTATTATATCAGGAGGCACATAATGCCAGATTGCCTCATTTGAGATGCTAAGTTTGATTATTTAAGGTGATAACTTTCAGATCTTTTCATTAAAATATATATATTTCTTTTGTAATTAGTACACAGTCTATAGGATGACTTTGGTACCACACAAATATTCAATTTCCCAACAATTGTTCATTTGATGGTTTAGCATCCATTCACGATCTTTGCCTAAATCAAATATTAGATGTGGAACTACAAAATGATAATTTTCTAATCCAGGCTAAAGTTTCAATTAGACTTGCATCATAATATTGTAAGCAAGATACTAGAACTCTCTTAGTTCTTTTTCTTTTCCTGGATCTAATATTAAAAAATGGAACAAAACTTAAAAGGGGTCACAGGACTGCCAAGTAGTATAGTACATTTCAGGTTGTGATGAAACAGTTCTGCTTCTGAGTGGAAGCAATAATAGAGAGAACTGAGAGAAAAACAAACAGGCATTATCCAGATTTAATATAAGACGAATATACAGAGGTGCAAAAAAAAAAGTATATACATTTTAAGAAAAAGGAAAAAACTATTAAAATTGTAATACTCAATATATACTGATAACACAAGATGAATACAAGTCACGTTTAACTTCTGCAATTTCAAGAGGTGCTCAAAGTCTTTACCATCAGTGTCCAGACACTTCTGATCATGGTGAACTAAAAGTAATACTTAGATAACAGCTCTTAAAATGTGTAAACATTTTTTTGGCACCCCTGGTATTTATGGAACAACTAAACAGAAATGAAAAATAGTGAAGAGGGCTAAAGCTCTAGGCCGACCAATTCTAGGCTGGAATCAGGCAGTGACAGCCAAGATGGAGGCTTCTATGAAATAACAAAAACTAAAAGTGCTCCATTTAAATGGAACCAGTTCACTGCTTGAGGCTGAGGCTGGGAGCTTGGCTCCTAAAAAGAGATCATAAAATTTGCTGACCATAGTTTAAGATTTTCAGAAAGTTACAGACCTAAGAAAGGGGGAAAGACTCTGATAAGGCCTCAAACCCAGGAAATGAAACAACTACTGACTGAATAACTTGATCTGTGATAGCCTTTATCGAATCCAGTGTTTTTATACCTGATTCTCACATAAGAATTGGGTGCAGAGGGAACAGGTAGAGGCAACAGTAAACCTACTAGACAGAGAGAGGATAGAAGAGAAAGAGGAAAGAACCTTTTTCAAAACTCTAAAATTCCTACTCAAAATGAACATATCAAAAATGCCATACACATGAAGATACAAAAACACTAAGAAACCAAGCCCACAAAAACAGTAAGGATAAAATTCATCCCACTAGGCATACTAACACAAGGGAGGGATCGGTAGTCACTGGACACTGCTATGGGGGGGAATGACAACACAAAGGGTTACCTGGTCCACTACCAGGAAGTGATGGTAGGTTAGAAGACCCAACTTCACCTGTACGCTACCTACTTTTGTAGTTAATGATCACTTGTACCCCATATCTCTATAATAAAATAAAATTTAAAAATAAAATCCATCCAAAGAAAAACTAATTTTCTATAACAACAGCTCAGCAAAGATTCTAGGTATGTTTCAAACTATCAAAGAGAAAAATGAAGCAATATCATCTGTGAAATAAAATTGAAATGAAATAAAAACATTTAAATATTTTTAAAATTCCACAAGAAATCTTAGATATGATGCCCACAGTCACAGGACCAGTCCTGCAACTATGAAACAAGAAGAAAATTAGTTGCTGTACACTAAGGAGCAGAGTGGAAATCCAGAACTTTAGGAATTCCACTTCAAATAATAGTAGTGGAGGCAATCAGATTAACCCACTGAAAACAACTAGAAAGGTAGGACAAAAAAAACCCCCAAAAAAACCCCAGAAAAATATCTGTTTAAAGCATTAGAGGCTAGGTGTAGTGGCTTATGTCCATAATGCCAGCACTTTGGGAGGCTAAGGCAGGAGGATTGCTTGAGGTCAGGAGTATAGTTGGGCATGGTGTTCGCCCATAGTCCTAGCCACTCAGTATCTGAAGCAGGAAGATCGCTTGGCCCAGGAGGATGAGGCTGCAATGAGCCAGGATCACCTGGTCTCACCCAGCCTGGGTGAAAGAGCAAAACCCTGTCTTAAAAAAGATAAAATAAAATAAAATAAAATAAGAGAACAAGGCACTGAGGAATTCTGCAGTCAAAATCCAGGAGAAAAAAAAAAAATAAACCAGGGAGCCAGATATATTGAAATATTTATCTAGGAGCCAGTTCCACAAGAGGCAGTTGACAGAATGAGAAGCCAAGTGAACTATTTATTTTTATTTTTTTTGAGTTGGAGTCTCACTCTTGTCACCCAGGCTGGAGTGCAGTGGCATGCTTACGGCCACGGCATCCTCAACCTGCTGAGCTCAGGCGATCCTTCTGCCTTAGCCTTCCAAGTAGCAGGAACTACAGGTGTGCACCACCATGCCTGGCTAATTTTTTGATTTATTGTAGAGATGAGGTCTTGTCATGTTGCCCAGGCTAGTCTCGAACCCCTGGGCAATTTGACGAGACTTCGTCTCTACAATAAATCAAAAAAATTAGCCAGGCCTGGTGGTGTGTGCCTATAGTTCCAGTTACTTGGAAGGTTGAGGCGGAAGGATCACCTGAGCCCAGCAGGTTGAGGCTGCAGTGATCATTAGCGTGCCACGACCGCACTCCAGCTGAAGTAACAGAGTGAGACTCTGACTCAAAAAAAAAAAAAAAAAAAGAAAAGAAAAGAAAAGAAAAAGAAAAATTTCTCTAGCTATAAAGTTTTGATTAAAAACAAACTCATTTGTATACCTAATCCTGAATTGTACCACATCTTTAAAACAAACAAAAAAAGTATCAAAGAAAATTTCAATTTCAACTAGGAACATATATTAAAAAATTCTTAAAATATTATAACAGAATTTAGGATTGTATACAAAAACTCACAACTAAACAAGTTCATCCAGCAAGGATAATTCAAAATTAGAAAGTTAATTAATGCAGTAAACTACATTTTCATATTAAAGAAAAAAATACATATAATTATTTCAACAGATGCAGGAAAGCCATTCATAAAATTTAATAATGATTTATAATAAAAATCTGAGCAAGGTAGAGAGGTAGAAGTTTGAAGGATATCTAACAAAACCAAAAAGAAAACTTCATACTTAATTGTGAGACTTCATAAGCATTCCAATGGAAGTCAGGCCCAATACAAGGATGCTGGTTCTCTCTTCTGGTTTATTAGTAAATGATAGAATTGTTTACATGGAACTCAAAAGCATTTCAACCAAACCATTAGAACAAATTAAGAGTTTGACATTATGCTGTACATATTTATATTTGAAAAAAATCAACAGCATTCTGGCAATTCCAGTTAATAACCAACTCAAAAATGTAAAAGAAAAAAAAAAGCCCATTTACAACTGGGACAAAAAAATATATAATTTAGAAATAAAAAATAAAAGATGAGAAAGAAATTTCATGGAGGTAATTATAAAACATTATTTAAGGCAAAAAAGATGACCAAAATTCTCATCTGTTGTAGTTTATGCAATATTCATGGACAGAAAGACTACTTGATCCATAAATTCAGTGCAGTTCCAATAAAATCCCAATAAGTCTTTTTATAAAGGCTAAGTGTAACAAAGGAAATTATGAAGAACAGCAATATGTGGAGACTCTTGACATACTAGATATCAAAACTTATTATAAAACTCTTTCATTAAGACAGTATGATGCTAGCATAAAAATGGATTAACAGACCAATAGAACAAGTCAGAAATTGCCCAACATAGAATCACACATTTAGGAAAATTTGATATGAGACAGATGTCATTACAAACTAGGATGGAATAGACTACTCAACAAAAGGTGCTGGGACAATTAGTTATGCACATATCAAAAAGTTAGATTGTCTACTTCACATTGATCTCTGTATAAAACCAATTCCATGTGGATTAAAGATATAAATGTGAAAGCCAGAACATTAAAAAAAAAAACACACAGAAAAAATTTCCTGATCTAGATAGAAAGGATTTCTTAGCTAAGGCAAAAGCACAGAAAAAATTTCCTGATCTAGATAGGATTTCTTAGCCAAGGCAAAAGCAATAAAACATGATGATTTTGACTATATTAAATCAAAAGCACCTGTACAACAAATTGAACGTAAGGAAGACAAGCCAAAGAGTGAAATATATCAGCAAAACATACAAACAAAAAAGGATTAGTAACAACAATAAAGCACTCTTACAAGCTGATAAGAAAAGATAAAGCCAATGGAAAAATGGGCTACAGAAAAACAACCAAAAAATCCCAGACATATAAAATATATAATATAGTAATATTTAATTATAAATAGTATATAAGATATATATTCTCATTTGGTATATTTTTAAACTTTAGCTATAAAATATGTATAATTCACACATACCTAAGTACTAAAGAATAAAAACATTGAGTAACACCAAAGAAGGACAACAATTACCAATGGAAAGAAGAAAAAGAGAGTTTAACTGTTTCTCTAATTTTTATTTTAAAAAATTTGATGCAAATCTGACAAATGTTAAGTTGGATGGTGAATACACAAGTATTATCTTTTTATTTATTTATTTATTTATTGGAGTCGGGATCTCATGTGTCACACAGGCTGGAGTGCAATGGCACAATCATGGCTCGCTGCTGGCCTAGACTTCTTGGGCTCAAGGCGATCCTTCTGTCTCAGCCTCCCAAGTAACTGGGACTACAAGTGCATGCAATCACAGCCGGCTAATTTTTTTATTTTTATTTTTAATAGGGATGAGGTCTCGCCATGTTGCCTAGGATGGTCTTGAACTCCTGGGCTCAAGCAATCCTCTTGCCTTTGTCTCCTAAAGTGCTGGGATTACAGGTGTGAACTACCACGTCCGGCCACAGGTATTATGTTACTCTCTATTAGCCTCTATGTGTTTAAAATATTTCATAATGAAAAAAAGTGGGGAAATGATTAATTTTACATAAACATAACTTTAGCAGGTGCAAAAATAAAATCTCTTTCGTCCACTTTCGTCCAAGTCGTCTGAATGAAAAAAAAAGGTCATAAAAAAGGTAGCAGATAATGTCACCTTGGCTTAACAGCGTAATTAAAGCTAATTACTTGTTATGTATCTATCATTATTGCATTAAGTAGTTACTGTGCTAAAGCATTTTAGCGTTTAAACAGATTTCAGAACACTGTAGAAATACATTCCAACATGTAGGGGACTTTCATGCGTTAGAAAAGCCTACAATGGTAGGTCATTTGACATTCGAAGCACACCTTCTGAATTAAGATGTCCGTGTCCACCAAACACAAAACAACTCCCAGCTCCGTGTGTTTTAACCTTTTAAAGTTGTACAACTATTTGACACTGATGAAAAGCAAAACTAACAAAAAACTATAGGCTTCAGGAAACTACTTTTTTTTAATCTTCTTCCACACCAAGGCCACCCGTAGGCCTCAGATTTAAAACTCTCGCTTTCAAGTTGCTTCTCCAAATCTCAATCCGAAACATTAGCTGAGTCCAGCTGGGAAAGAAGGCAAAGTGTACACGGGCTTGGGTTCCGGTTGCGTAAAACCTTTTGGGCTGTCACCAACTTCTCGAGAGGTTGTTGATGGCTTTCACGAGAGACTTTGCTCTCTGCGCCGGGGGCTGGGCAAATGCTGCTCTCAGCGGCTACAGATCCGAAGTCTAAAGCGTTAAGGGAGATCAGGCCGTTCTGTCAAACGTCCCGTAAACAGAAAGGGGCAGGAAGCCGCCCCTCTTTCTTCCAAGCACAGGGACCCACAGAGGCGTCCAGGAGCTCCCCCCAAAAGGTCGCTGCCTAGAGCTGCCGGGTCGGAAACATCTGTCAGACAAGACATCCCCCGAGTAGGCGCCCCAGCTCCACCTCGACCCCCCACCCCAAGGCTGGTAGCCGACTGAAGGGGTAAGGGGTGACCTCCCCCAACAACCGCCTCAACCGCCTCCTACCCAGTCCTTGCTCCGGTCCACCCAACTCACAGCCTGAAGAATCCCACACTCACTGAAAAGTGGGGCCTGGGCCTGGGCCTGGCCCGGCACCCGGAATTCGGCGGGTCTCCCAGGGTTTCGGGGGAGGTGGCGGCTGAGACGCCATCTCCTCCACCTCCGTTCGTCTCCCGCTCCTCGCCTGGACTGTCCAGGCCCGGCTACGCTAACACCTCGAGCGCCAGGCACAACGGGCAGCACACCGAGCCCTCCACCGCGCCCACCTCTGTAGTCAGGACAGAGCTCGTGATGCCTTGCCAGCTGGACCAGAGGGGCAGGAGGACGTCACTCATTTATGGGAAGGGAGGGTTCTCTTTGTATATGCCCTAGGATGAGTTTCTGTTCTAAACCAGAGGGTAAGGGTTCATCGATGTTTCTGGCAGCGGCTACGGTAGCCTAGACGTCGGAGTCCCACGGAGGCTTCTCTGGGTTTAGACCCCCTCAGGCCTGGAGTCAATGTCCCACGCACGCCTACACACGCGGGGAGGTGGAGTGTGAGTTGGCAAGCCCGGCAGTTTTACCGATTTCTCTACAAACAAGCAGGGGGAAGTTCACACTCTCGAGAAGGGACTGGTACTCTTGTTCTAAAGCTCTCGTTTCCTCGGGGAACAGAATTGCTAGACGCAATAGGTGTGTTGTCTTTAGTCTTCCCTGTTCCCTTTGAGGGCCGGAAGGGGTTAAATCTCAGGCTCCAGCGTCTTGGGAACAGGTGAGGCGGGTAGGTCTAAGGTGAGGGGGTGAGGACTGGGCGCTGGAGAGGTGTGGCAGGAGGGGGTCGTTTCCCTCCTGTTGGAGCCGCTTTGTTAGCAGGGAGGGGTGAGTGGGAAGTTGCTTGGATCTGGTGAAGGGGGAAGGGCTTCCTTGGCCAAAACTGAGGCTTGAGATTAGACCTTGGGATGAACTTTTCAAGAGGCCGCGGTAAATTCCATAGCTGAGGGTATCCGTAGCCCAATGAAATTGTGATCGCCCCCTTCCCTGGAAACCCACACTCCACCCCCACGCCACGAGACAACTGACACCCGTCGGTATGGAAATGAGTTTTAAAAAATCTCAAGATGTGAGACGCAGTCTGGTCATTGTGGTTGTCTTTCGTACGCTCTGCTGCTTCCCTCGTCTATGATGAATGCTTTTTGTAGTCGTCCCCGAGCTGACAAAGTCTTCCTCTACTCCAGGAAGCCAGAGGAACTGGACTAGTTATCGTTGGTTGGTGGAGAAGGGATTCGGTCCCATTAGGGAGCTTGACACGTGGGAGACGGGTTTGTTGCAACTTGTTTCCAAGTTCTTTCTGTAAATCAAACACGTAAACGAAAAAGCAGAAATCTTAACGATGGCAGCCAACGCTGGAAAACGTACAGTGCGGGATGCGTTTCTCAAAACTTGCTTTCAAAGATAATAAATTGCAAATGGAGTAACTGATATCTTATGAAATCCTGACATTTTGTTACATCAAAATGAAACAACCCATATAAGGTGCAACATATTTCCTTTCAATCTTAACGTGCTTGAGAAGTCGCTAGATTGTTGCTAGGTGAAAATGATGTTGAGAGGTTTGTATGGCCATAGCTCATTTATTAACACCACACGCATTCAAGAGGGGTGTGTGTGTGTGTTTAGACCTCTTCAAAATACACCAGACAGGAGGTTTTGCAATTCTCAACAGGTTTGGGAACTTCTCAGAGCCAGGAGATTGTAATGTGTCATGTATTGACTTTAAAATGTTACTTTTGTTCTAGTGAACCTGTTGGAGGAGTAAACATCCAGTCTTTAAGCCAGAGAAAAGAGAGCATAAATTTTAATACAGCTATTAAGTCCCCAGGGAAATCTCTGCCACGAAGTGTCCTTTTAAGCGTTTATTCATTGATTTGTTTATTGGAGGAGGATGAATTTGTTTCTCTTTTTGAGTTAAAGGTTAATTTTGAATTAAATAAACATCCTTGATCTTAACTTATGAATAGGATGAGAAAAAATAGCTTAAAAAATAGCTGGTGAAACAGAAACAGCTTCTCTGAGAAGAAAGAGTAGTCAGGGATGCCCTTAAATGCTCATATTCGGTCCCTCATAGAATCTCAATCCCTTCTCTGCATCAAACTAACAGATTAAATGAACTGGAAGAAGGGATTCAGATCACTTGACCATACAGAGCTTTATTACGTACTTAATATTATTTATTATCATTATGTGTTATTATTATTAGAGCTTTATTATTTAGAGGATGTTCTCTACATATTCTGTATACTTTCTTGAAAAGACCCTGGGACCCAGATTTACTTAAGCAACCCTAAATGTGTGTTTCTCAGTTCTGGTGTCTAAAAGTTCTCACTGGTGTGTTCTTACAAGCCTAGTTTTCTTCTCTTCATCTCCCTGCTGACTCACATATTCGTCTGAATTAGAACTGAGCCAGAGGCAATCTGTTTTTGTAGTCTTGGCTGCTGAACTGGTTTTTATGGTGAAGAGTTCTAATAGAACTATATACCTGTCTTCCTCATTATTTTGTGTCAAGGATCTACTTCTCTTGGTAAGTGACCTCAAACATTTAGAAATTTGCAAGTAGGTAGCAAGTATTAGAGGGTTGGAAAACATAGACTCTAAGAATCACATCTTCCTAGTCAGCTATTGGTAAGAACTTCACCTTTCTATTAATTCATTTTAATTATAAAACTGCACAAAATAAAAGGTGGCGCTGTCTTTTGTCTGTGTGACCACAGCTATACTATGTCAGAGGATTGTTGTTTTATAAAATATTGGCAGTTCATCATTTTAAGGTATCGTGGACTGTTTAATCAGCAGATCTGTTTTTGTCAAACAGAGTGATTTAGTTGTTTTAATTTTTTTTGTGTGTGTGTGTTGGAGTCTCACTCTGTCGCCCAGCCTGGAGTGCAGTGGCACACTGACAACCACCCAAGCATTGACCTGTTGGGCTCTGGCAATCCTTCCGCCTCAGCCTTCCAAGTACTGGAACTGCAGGTGTGCACTACCATGTCCAGCTAATTTTTGATTTATAGTAGAGACAAGGTTTCACCAAGTTGCCCAGGCTGGTCTTGAACCCACAGGCTCAGGCAAACCACTCACCTCAGCCTCCCAAAGTGCTGGGATTACAGGCTGAGCCACGCAGCCCAGACAAGTTGTTTTAATTTGTATTACCCCTCTTTCCTGGCAACAGGAGATTTATACTCTGATTTGCCTCAGTTCTCTATGTGGTATTATTTTTTCTAAGTGAATTTATTCAAATTGCAAAAATTGACAACTTAATTTGGCAAATAAAATCAAATATTTTGCACTTAATTTGTTTTTGTTGGATGTTTTACTCATGGATGAAAGGAGCAGATTTTTCTTATTTTGCTAACAGCTGGTTGCTGTTTAGCCATTATATCATCAAAGTAAAGTTGATGTTTTGGACTTACTGATCAATGTGATTTAAATACTTGACTGGTAAACTTTTTTTTTTTTTTTTTTTTTTGAGTCAGAATCTCACTCTGTCATGCAGGCTGGAGTGTGGTGGCATGCTCGTGGCCACCGCAGCCTCAACTTACTGTGCTCAGGTAATGCTTCCACTCAGCCTTCCAAGGAGCTAGAACTACAGGCGTGTACCACCACGCCCAGCTAATATTTCCTTATTGTGGAGATGAGGTCTCTCCAAGTTGCCCAGCCTGGTCTCAAACCCCTGGGCTCAGGCAATCCTCTCACTTCTGCCTCCCAAAGTGCCGGGATTACAGGCATGAGCCACCTAGCCCAGCCTGCTAAACTATTATTAAGGGTAGTCAAGTATTATATAATGCAGACTGATCAGATTTTTTTCTAGTATGGGGGCTGGGGAAGTTCTCTGAAAAAAATCTCTGACACAAGGCAGATTGATTAATAGGAAAAAAGTAACAAATTTCTTTAACATGTATACATAGGAGCCTTCAGAATGAAGACCCAAAGATATTAGGGAAATTGTCCATGTTTATGCTTAGGTCCAACAGCATGGGCAGCCATGTAGAAATATGATTTGACAGAAAGGTTATAACCTAATGGTAATAGACTGAGTGGGGAACCCAACAAGGCCTGTCTGTCTAGATTCTTCTTGGCCTTTCTGAGCATGCGCTCCTCTTCAGGTTTTGTGGGGTGGGGTAGGGGGTGTGGAGCAGGACCCAAACTGGAATGGGAATCTTACATTCAAGCATGGTAGTTAGATCATTTCTTGATGACCAGTTTTTATATAGAAAGGTAAAGGGATGGTTAGAGTAGTATTTCAGGCTTCGTGTTGGCTTTGGGGCAAAGAGGCTCTGGTTTCTTTGACCCACCTTAGGGATGAGGGCTACTAGTTTATATGGCTAGCCTTGACGGAGAACGAGACTGAGAGACCAGAGGGCAGGAGAAGATCAGAGAGAAACTTTTGCTTCTGAGGCTGCTGCTAGGGCTTTCATTTTGGACCCTGTTTTTTGAGCACAATGCCAGCAAACTCTTAATTTCTAATATGAAAAGTTTAATGAATTAACTGTTTTCAAACAACACTAAATGGTACAAAACAAAAAGCAAAATTTCACTGTGTACTTTTGTTTTCATTACCCTTCTCAGAGGCAACCATTGTTCATCCTTTTTCTTTTGATCAACTTATTGATCAAATAAACTTATTGATGTACTATATCATCATCCTGAATGCTAAACTAAATTCCTTGACAATTAGAAACCTTTACCTTATTCATCTTATAAACTTCCTTCAAGTTATATTTTGGAATGTGCATATAATGAAAGGGGCTTTATTAGTATGAAATAGTGTTTTCCAAATAAAAGCTAGTTTTTATCCATGATAAGGATGACATATTTGTCTATGACAGTAAAACACAGCAGCTCATTAATTTTACTTTTCTTTCTTTCTAGTTATATTTACTCAGTATGTTTCCACTGACTGAGGAAAACAAGCTTGTGGCCCAGTTGTTGTTCAATACTGGTACCTGTCCAAGATGTATCTTCAGATTCTGTGGTGTGGATTTCCATGCACCTTACAAACTTTCATACAAGGTATTTTCATCTTAAGAGAGGTTCTATATTTTACAGTGAATACCTGTACTTTTGAGAACAAGTACCTACCCATAACTCTTCTTTAAATAAATAAAAAACTATAATAAAATAATTACCAATAATGGTAATTTTGGAATTACAATTACCTTTTAAAAAATTCTCAGAAATGTAAGTTTCTTCTTAAGTAATTACATCTATAGAACATGCAGTGTAGTGAATCTTTGTGGAGGAGTTCCCTGGTGCATTTAATGTTTGCACTAAAAGGTGTCTAACCAGAATATCACAAAATATTGCTTCTCACCGGTAAGATGTAACAGAAGGGGTAACAGTCCTGATATATTTTGCTAAGTGGAAGCATTGTGGGTAGGATTGCCTTTTTGGGTTTTTTTTTTTTTTTTTCTGTTTTCTATATTACCATTTGTATTTAAAAATAGGTATTTAGTACTCCCGAAAAGTAAATGCTTGTCATCATCATTATTACTGCTATTAATAAAAACAAAAGTAATATACAGAGAGCTTTGACATTTAATAGGCTACTTTTGCATAAGATATATAGCATATATTTGTAAAATATATTTGATCCTAATAGTGATATTCTTTTCAGAAGCAGATAGTAATAATATAAATGTAATATATACACACACTTAGTATCTTATAATTTTAAAAAATTGCCCAGGAGTTAGCAACAGCAGTCATTTTTTTTTAGATGTAATTGATTGTTTCTATTATTTGGAAATAATAATACCCAGTATTCAATTTGCATTATTCTATGTCAAGCTCTCATAATAATCCTCATAATAACCTATTAGGTACATACATACTATGATTGTCTCTATTTTCAGATGAAGAAACTGAGGCACAGAGAGGTTAAGCAACCTGCCCAAAGTTACACAGCTATTAAGTGAGCAAGCTAGGATTTGAACAGTCTGTCTGAATTCAAAGCCTAGGATTTGGAGCTAGAAGACATGGATTTGAATCCCAGTTCCACCACTTTCCAGCTTCAGTTTACTCCTCTGTAAATGGGAATGATGATAACATCCACCTCACAGGATTTTAAGGGACAGTATTTAATAAAGTATGTGGAAACACTTTGAAAACTGGAAATGGTACATATGCTATGATTTATATATGTGTATATTCAGTTATACACAATATGACTATAAAGTAATGACTGATTTTGTGTAACCCTCCTTACACATTTTTAAAAACACATTATTATTCCATACATATGTTATAAAACTTAAAATATGTATTATATTAAGAGACTGAGTGTTACCAACTTTTGTTTGCTTCATCTTATGTAAAGAAATATTTAAGAATACTTGAAGATTTTTTTTGGAAATGTTTTAAAATTGTGATCTGTTCCATTCATATAACTATATGTGTATATGTATTCTATTTATGCACTATGTTATACTGATATTATAGATCTTAGGTAATAACAAACGTATTTGTGTGGATTATAACATACCTGTATGTGAATGTGTACATATTTTTTCTGTTAAAACAGGAGAGCTAATTTCTCAATAAAATGAATTAAATTTGTTTGGATGAGTGAAATATTTGTTCCCTGTAGTCAGTAAATTGTCATCTGAATGAATTTCAAAAGGATATTTATTCGACAACTGAATAATAATAAACCTAATTTAAGCAAAACAGGAAAATCATAAGTATTTAGGTGAGAAGAGTATCTGAACTATAAGAGTGGTTTAAAAGAAATGCAAATTTTTACATTCTAATACAAGGAATGACAGAAATTAGGCATACCAAAATGTAGCAGAGTGCTTCTTTCAATGAATACATATTAATGGTTTGTAACTGTGATGCCAGATTTCAGCATTGTCAGTATCTATGTACTTTGGTAAATTGTCTCAAAATTCTTTTTACTTAATATATTTCTAGATCATTAGGATCAGATTTCATATTAAACAAATATTGTACTTGTAGGATTTTAGTGACTGTGTGGTTATTAAATAACCTAGCAAGGATGATAATTCAGTTTGTATTTTTATGTTAATAATTAGAATTGAAGTTTGTTTTTACTGAATTAGCAAGTGAATGACCTTTGCAACAGAACTATAAACCAAATTGAAAAGTTTGTTAGTGAAGTCTTTCTGCTTCAGATTAGCACATTAACTTCACTGATATGGAAAACGCTTTTGAAAAAATATTCACACGTATGTAATAGGGTTAGGTAATTTTCTTTTAACTTCTCTAGGAAGCCAATACTAGCTAATAAAAATAAATTGATTGTTCCAGAATTGATATAAATCAACATTGTGAAGTGTGTGATATGTCACAATTTTCATTCATGCTTTCATGGTTCATCTTACCTAGAAAGCCTTTAAGGGCCTTGTCAGAGGGATATTACTTTTTCTTTTATTAACTTTCCAGGAGTTGCTCAATGAACTACAGAAATTTCTGGAAATGGAAAAACATGAATTAATTTTGGAAGTTTCAAACCCACCTCCCAAGAAAATTCGACTACAAGAACTGGAAGATAGTATTGATAATCTGAGTCAAAACGGAGAGGGGAGGATCTCTGGTATTGACGATGGAAGCATTGTTTGCAAGAACCCAAATTTAAGTGTATGCAATGTATGCCTAGGAATTCTTCAAGAATTTTGTGAGAAAGATTTCATTAACAAGGTAAATAACCTGTTTTTTTTTTTTGTAGGTGCAATTATGTAAGGATTTTCTGTTTTAAGGTCAAGAATTATAGCAAAAGGAATAATGTCATTCATTTCAACTCATTTGACACCAGTGGATCATTAAAATATTTTTTAAAAAGCTTTAACAAATGAAAGCCTACTATTCTCAAATTACTTTTTAATCAACATATCTGAACATCTGTGAAATGTGTATCTATGTATTACAGTCATGAGTGCTATTTAATTGAAGAAAAATATAGCAGTGTGTTTTCATTTTATTGTTTAACATAACTAAGGAGTTAGAAAAAAGTTTGTTCCTAGTCATATTATTGTCTGGAAAAGACAAGCAGTAGAGCCTTGTAAAAGGTAAATGATTGAATGTGGGTTTGTCTTTTGTTTCCTCCTGCTATGAGTGCTGTATTTGGCTTCATTTTGTTTCAAAATTGTGAAGTGACCTAATAGAAAACTATTTTGACACAACAGATTGTTCTGCAGGTGTGTCAGTCCGGGCTGTTTCGGTACCTCATGATGTTAAGTCTTCAGGGTCATAGTTGGCAAATATTTAATCTCAGAACATCTGTGAGAGTTCCTCAGTCAAATATGAAGGTTTGAAAGTTTTGCCATGTCATCTCCTGGATCAGAAATTCATGTTATGAAGATGAAAGTAATATTTTCAACAATTTTGCTAGGAATTTACGTAATTGTAATACTTTTTTAGGTGTGCCAAAAGGTTGAGGCATCTGGGTTTGAATTCACCAACTTGGTATTTTCAGTCTCCTTCCCACCACAACTATCTGTAAGAGAGGTAAGGTCATTTGCATGCATAAAACTGTATGTGAAATGCATGCTAGGAATTTCTCAAAAAAAGGAAATGTAGAAATATTCGTTACCCTATTTTTAAAATTTTGTATACTTATGGAATGATTGAAGCATAATTTATAGCTACTTAAGAAATACTTGTTGAGTGAATGAATGAAAAAAGTGGTTCAAATTCATTTCTTTGTCATATGACTACCATTTTTTAAAGGACTCTCAATCAATAGCAGATTATTAGCTCTATGTGAGGCATGATGGTCAAGAAAAGACATTTGATCAGGTCTCCAGAGATCTTTTGAGGTGAATATGTGCATTTCATAATAGTACTAGGATAGGGTCATTTCAGTTATGATGAAACTTTTTAGTCTCTGGAGTAAAATATGAAAAAATGGCAATTCTTTTAAATTTTATTTTATTATTTTAAAGATGTGGGGTATAATTCAGGATTAGGTATACAAGTGGTCATCGTATAGGTAAAGTTTGGGCCTCCCGTTGGTCCCCACTTAACCTGGTTTGAGATCAGGTACTCTTATTGATGTTATGTGCCCCTCCCTTCCCTGGCAGGTTCTGGCTACCCAATCCCTTTCTTATAGTATTATGGTAAATGTTCAGGGTCTACTTATGAGTGAGAACATGTGGTACTCAGTTCTTTGTTTCTATGATAGATCACTGAGTGTTATAGACTCTAAATCCATCCAAGTTGCTGTGAAGTCCATAATTTTGTCCTTCTTTATGGATGCATAATATTCCATCATGCATATGTGCCACATTTTTATTATTCAGTTCACTTTCAATGGGCAGCACAGTTGATTCATGTTTTGGCTACTGTAAATAGTGCTGCAATAAACATGCATGTGCAGGTATCTTTTTTGTAGAGTGTTTTAAGTTCCTTCAGGTATTTTCCCAGAAGGGGAATTGCTGGGTTGTATGGAAGGTCATTTCTAGTTCTTTTAGGAATCACCATACTGTTTTCCATAGAGGTTGAACTAGTTTGCATCCCCACCAATTATGTAGACGTGTTCCCTTTTCTCCACATCCTCGCTAGCATCTGTTTTTTTTTGTTTTATTAATGATAGCCATTCTTACTGGAATTAGGTGGTATCTCAATGTGGTTTTGATTTGCATTTCTCTAATAATGAGTGAGGCTGAGAACTTTTTCATGTGTCTGTTAGCCGCCTGTATATCTTCTTTTGAGAAGTGTCTATTCATGTCTATGTCTTTTGCCCACTTTTTAAAGGGGCTGTTTGTTTTTTTCCCTTTCGGCGCATTTTAGTTCTTTGTAGATCCTAGATGTTAGGCCTTTGTCAGATATACAGTTGGCAAATATTCTTCCCCCATTCTGTGGGCTGTCTCCCTTCTCTCTTGATAGTTTCTTTGGCTTTGCAGAAACTCGTCAGTTTAATGAGGTCCCACTTGTCTATCTTATATCTTATGACCTGGGCACTTTGGGGTTTGGTCAGGAATTGGTTGCCAGTTCCAACTTCCATAAAAGTGTTTCCTGCATTTTCTAAGGTTCTTACAGTTTGAGGTTTTACATTTAGGTCTTTGATGCATTTATAGTTCATTTTTGTGTATGGTGATAGGTAGGGGTCCTGTTTTAATTTTTCATGAGCATTGGTTTTAAATGCAACAGAAATTTTTACTAAAAAAGCATTACATTTAGTCAAGGACTTTTTTGCCACAAAGCAGTAAAACTTCTGTGTTTAACTTAAGCAAACAACACATTAGCTAATGATGCTAACTATGACTTCACAGGCTGTTCAAATGTAAAATCTATAGTTTTTAATCTATCTTTTATCCCTAGCATACAATCAATCTCTATCAGCCAATTCAGTTTTATTTACCTCAAAAATAAGACCTTAATCCTAACATTTCTAACCTCCACTGCTTCAAGACCAGCTCCAGCTGTCGTCATCCCTCATGGGAATAATGGAATACCTTCTTACCTGGTCTACCTGCTTCTACCTTTATGCCACCCAAATTTCTCACACATATACACTGAACAGTCAAAATCAGATGCTAACTCAATTATTCATGTCAGATCACTTCTGTCTTAAAAATCTCTGATGTCTCCTCTTTTAACATAGAATATATGCTAAACCATGGACACAAGATTTACCTGCTCTAATTAGTGACTTCATTTTCTGCCACTCTAAGTTCCAGATAACAACAGTTTACTTTCTTTTTTCAAATATGTATCATTCGATCTTATCCAAGAACCTTTGTCCAGATTTACAAATGGCTGGATTCTTTTTCACTTTATTTCACTCATATAAATATCACATTTCAAATTAGCCTTTCCTAAACACTCTAAGTAAGCCCCCCTTTCTCAGCTCCATTGCTTTTTGTTCTATTATTGACTTCTTTTCTTCATAATATTTGTTCCTATCTATTTTTAGCTCTGTATTTGTTTATTGTTTTTATTGTTGGCTTCATTCATTCTTCACAAAAATATATGCTCTGTAAAGGCAGGCATTTCTGTGTCTCATTCATTACTTTATCATCAGGGTTTATAACACTACCTGGGATATACTGGGTGATCAGCGAAAATTTTTGGAAGAAAATAGGGAAGAAAAAAAAGAAAATAATTAAAGAAGAAAATATTTTTGCAAACATTCAGCATATTTTCAGTTTGAAATAATTTCTTGAAAATACCTCTTACATATATAATTTTTCTCTGTACCTTACATTGCTCAAGAATATTAATATTATATGTAGCCAAGAAGTCATAGTTCTCAAGAAAAAATGAGAAATTATCTTAGTAAAATTGTTAATTTGAGATGTTTACTTCTATCTTCCAGAGTCAAGTAGGGACTAAATTTAACTTGACTTAGTTAATAATCTTAAACTGATACCAATAATAGGATCTTTCTTTCTGATATATTCAATGTTCGCTTCTAAATATTTTATAATAAATGTGTGATCACACATTGTAGTCAACTTTAATAATTATGTTCTCAAGATTCAGGCTGTTTTCTCTGGTATAAGCTGAAGACTTATAGAAGAATTTATAAATATGAGTGGATAAAAATAACAGAAATATGAAGATGAACCAAAATGTAAATATAAAGATGCTACATATTCTTATTAAATCATAATTGCCAATGGAACACTATGTGGTGTAGGTGTCACATTAATATTATTGTCTTTTGTTGAGTTTTTCATGGAGTGAAAAAAAGATATATTCCAAGAAAATTTTGTCATTTTTAAGTAAACATGACATTTTATCACACAAAGTACTATAAAATGTTCTGCCCCATCAGTTGTGAGACCATAAAATTTGAGTTGTCTATCATTACAATAATATTTTAGTTCTCAGTTTAGTGTTCATTCTTTCTTTCTTGCCTGCAATGAGAAGGATTAGATTGTGTTAAAGTTAATATTAACACTTTGAGTTAATGTCATTTCCATTGTAAAGAACAAACTGCTAAGAGTGAAAAAAAAAAAAAAAGGATCAAGTTTGAAAGACAGAAAATTTATCCAAACCGGAAGACTGGAAAATTCCTTAATTACTTTGTCTTCCTCATTTACTACATTCCGTTTTTCAAAATTATTGGCTTTTTTTCTTTATAGTTTTTATTTCTAGAGACAGAGTCTCATACTCCTGGCCTCAAGCTATCATCTTGCTTCGGCCCCAAAATATTGTTGATTATGTACACATTTTAAAGGCGCTCTTTTTCTAGTAGAACTTCCATACAACCCAACAATCCCTCTTCTGGGAACATCCCCAGAGGAACTCAAATCATTTTATAAACAAGATACCTGCACATGCATGTTTATTGCAGCACTATTCACAATAGTGCAAAAACATGGAACCAACTGTGCTACCCATCAAAACTGAACTGGATAAAAAAATAATGTGATACATAATACATGATGGAGTATTACACAGCCATAAAGAAGAACAAACATGGACTTTGCAGCAACTTGAGTGGATTTAGAGTCTGACATACTCAGTGATCTATCAACAGAGCAAATAACAATATTATATGTTCTCACTCATAGGCGGACCCTGGACACTTATCATAATACTTTAAGAAAGGGATTTGAAGTAGCAGGAAACTGCCAGGAGTGGGGGTGGGCATCACATCAACAAGGGTACCTCATCTCAAACCAGACGAAGTGAGGACCAGAGGAAGAGCCAACATTTAACTGTAAAATAACTTATTTACCTAATACTGAATTGTACCCCACATTTTTTTTTTTTTTTTTGAGTTGGAGTCTCACTCTGTCACCCAGGTTGAAGTGCAGTAGCAAACTCATGGCCACTCCAGCGTCGACCTGTTGGGTTCAGGCAATCCTTCCACCTCAGCCTCCAAGTAACTGAAACTACAGGCATGCACCACCACACCCAGCTATACATCTTTAAAATAAGCAGATTTGTACGTAAAAAAATAGAGGCACTTTTTTGTTGAGGTCTATGAAAATATTCCATACAAATGTGTGTTATCATAAGTAATCATAAAGTAAACACACATGTAACTACAACTATTTAGAAATTTCACATCAAGTTATAAAACATTTTCATTATCTCAGATACTATTTACTATACTTTGATTAATCTGCCTTCTTCCTTAACAGTAGAGTTAAAACTATCCAATGAGTTAAGATAATTAATTCTATTTTCATTATAATTTACTACCTCTGTTGCATTTCAGGAAATAATATCATTCAGTTTTGCTTATTTTTGAACTTTATTAAAATAAATACTACTGTATAAATTATTTTGAGTTATTTCTCTTGATCAATATTAAGATACATTTGCAGAAATTTTTTTAATTTTAATTTTTTTATTATTATAAAGATGTGGGGTACAATTCAGCGTTAGGTATACAAATGTTCATTATGCAGGTACCCTTGTTGATGAGATGTGCCCCTCCCTCCACTAGCAGTTTTCCTCAACTGCCAGTCCCACCACCCTCCCCTGACAGCTTCCCCACTACTGCCAAACCCTTTCTTATAGTATTATGATAATTGTTCAAGGTCCACTTATGAGTGAGAACATATGGTACTCTGTTCTTTGTTTCTGTGATAGACCACTGAGTGTGATAGATTCTAAATCCATCCAAGTTGCTGCAAAGTACATATGTTTGTCCTTCTTTATGGCTGCATAGTATTCCATTGTGTATATGTACCACATTTTTTTTTAATCCAGTCCAGTTTCGATGGGCAGCATAGTTGGTTCCATGTTTTTGCTACTGTGAAAAGAGCTGGAACAACCATGTGTGTGCAGGCATCTTTTTTGTAGAATGATTTGCATTCCTCTAGGCATATTCCAAGTAGGGGGATTGCTGGGTCATGTGAAAGATCAATTTCTAGTTCTTTCAGAAATCACCACACTGTCTTTCAAAGAGGTTGCACTAGTGTGCATTTCCACCAGCAGCACAGAAGTGTTCCTTTTTCTCCACATCCTCACCAACATCTGTTGTTGCTTGCTTTGTTAATGATGGGCCATTCTTACTGGGGTTAGGTGGTATCTCAATGTGGTTTTGATTTGCATTTCTCTGATGACTAGTGAGGCTGAGCACTTTTTCATGTGTCTGTTGGCCGCCTGTATATCTTCTTTTGAGAAGTGTCTATTCATGTCTTTTGCCCACTTTTGAATGGGGCTGTTTGTTTTTTTCTTTTTGGTGCGTCTGAGTTCCTCATAGATCCTAAATGTTAGACCTTTGTCAGATATACAGTTGGCAAATATTTT
>CAUYQG010101726.1:0-41125 GCA_963574415.1 Tarsius wallacei
TGGTAGCGCGTGCCTGTACTTCCAGTTACTTGGAAGGCTGAGGCGGAAGGATCACCGGAGCCCAGCAGGTCGAGGCTGCGGTGGCCGGGAGCGGCCACTGCACTCCAGTCTGGGCGACAGAGTGAGACTCCAACTCAAAAAAACAAAACAAAACAAATTTATAATGACAAACTTATGGAGTTTAAAAAAAAAGAGAGATTGTCTGGGCACAGTGGCTCACACCTGTAAGCCCAGCACTTTGGGAGGTCAAGGAGAAAGGACTGCCTGAACCCAGGAGTTCAAAATCAGCCTGGCAACATGGTAAGACCTTGTCTCTACAATAAATAAAAAAATTAGTGGGGCATGGTGACTCACATCTGTAATCACAGCAAGTGCCTGAGCCCAGGGTTTGGAGACCAGCCTGGGCAACATGGCGAGACTTCGTTTCTACAATTAAAAAAAAAAAAATCCAGGTGTGGTGGCACTTGCCTGTAGCATCAGCTACTCGGAAGGCTGAGGTGGTAGGATAACCTGAGCCCAGCAGGTTGAGGCTGCAGTGGCCATGATCGTACCACTATACTCCAGCCTGGGTGACACAGTGAGACTCCAACTCAAAAAAAAAAAAAAAAGAAAGAGAGAGGGAGAGAACAGCCAGGCAGGGTGGAATGCACCTGTAGTCCCAGCTATTTGGGAGGCTGAGGTGGGAGACTGGCTTAAGCCCAGGAATCTGAGGTCAGCCTGGACAACATAGCAAGACTTCATCTCTAAAAAAATAAATAATTATACGAAAAAGAAAAAGGCCGGGCTCGGTGGCTTAGCCTATAATCCCAGCACCTTGGGAGGCTGAGGCAAATGGACTGCCTAAGCCTGCAGTTCGAGGCCAGCCCAGGTAACTTGGCGAGAGACCTCGTCTCCACAATAAAATAAAAAATTAGCCATGCTTGGTAGCATGCGTCTGTAGTTCCGACTACTTGGAAGGCTGAGGTGGAAGGATTGCCGGAGCCCAGCACGTTGACACTGGGGTGGCCATGAGCATGCCACTGCACTCCAGCCTGGGTGATGGAGTGAGACTCCATCTCAAAAAAAAAGATTAGACAACTGCCTGTAAGTAAAGAGGGGATGACTGAAGTTAAATGTTCTAAAGGCTCTTTTACTGTTGGAGATTAAGATAATGTTAGATTTTGTTAAATATGCAAACAAAATGTCAATAGTAATCACTAAAGGAAAATAACTAGAGTACCAACTTCCAAATTAATAAAGGAGATAAAATAAAATCAAAACAAGCAAATGCTCAATTCCCAAAGGAAGGACAAAAAAGGGAGGAAAAAAAGCATAAAAAAACAGTGGAGATAGAAACGGAATAAGAGAAACAAGAGCAAATCTGTCAATAATCACAACAAACATAAGTGGACTAAACTTTTTTTTTTTTTTGAGTTGGAGTCTCACTCTGTCACCCAGACTGGAGTGCAGTGGTCGTTCCCAGCCACTGCAGCCTCGACATGCTGAGCTCCTGCGATCCTTCCGCCTCAGCCTTTCGAGTAGCCGGAACTACAGGCGCGTGCTGCCACGCCCGGCTGATTTTTTGAATTTTTTTTTTTTTGAGTTGGAGTCTCACTCTGTCGCCCAGACTGGAGTGCAGTGGCCGCTCCCGACCACCGCAGCCTCGACCTCCTGGGCTCCAGCGATCCTTCCGCCTCAGCCTTCCTAGTAGCTGGAACTACAGGCGCGCGCTACTACGCCCGGCTCATTTTGATTTATTGTAGAGATGAGGTCTCGCCAAGTTGCCCAGGCGGGTCTCGAACCCGGGGGTTCAGGCAATCCACTCACCTCGGCCTCCCAAAGCACAGGGTTACAGGCTGAGACACCAAGCCCGGCCCATAAGTGGACTAAACTTGCCGATTAAAGTTAAAAGATAAATATTGTCAAACATCAATTTAGTTTTTAAAAGAACCTCTATGATGCTTATAAAAGCACACCTAGTCAGGCATGGTGGCTCATGCCTATAATCCCAGCACTTTGGGAGGTTGTGGTAAGAGGATTGCCTGAGCTCACGGGTTCGAGACCAATCTGGGCAACTTGGTGAGACCTCATCTCTACAATAAATAAAAAAATTAGCCGGGCATGGTGGCGCATGCCTGTAGTTCCAGCTACTTCAAAGGCTGATGTGGGAGGATCATCTGAGCCCAGCAGGTCAAGGTTGCAGTGGCTGTGACCGTGCCACTGCACTCCAGCCTGTGCGACAGAGACTCCAACTAAAAAAAAAAGAACTCACCTAAAACAGAAGGATTTCTAGACATCAAAAGTAAAATAATTGAGAAATAGATACCAGGCTACCGCCAACCAAAAGAAATTTAGGGAAGCTAGATTAATATCAGGTTAAATAAATTTTCACCATAAGTCCAGGCCACTCAGAAGCTAGGTGATAAAGCTTACAACTATAGAAGGTTATTGCTAACAGACCTTGGCACAGCACCTTTAAACAGAACTTACTGCAACGGGCTGTTTGATATGATAGCCACTAGCCAATGTGGCTTGAGCACTTGAAATGTAGCTAATCCAATTGAAAAGCTCAACTTTAAACTTTATTAAACTTTAATACATTTAAATGTAAAGAATCACAACCCTAGAGATGAATGAGTCCAACCCTCTCATTTTACTGAGGCCCAGAAAAGAGAAGAAGCTATCTAACACCCCAAGGGAAACCACAACCAAATTTTAGGTCTCCTGATTCCTAATTAGCATGCTTTTTCCAGTACCCCAGAGAAGTAAGTTTAGAGGTATAATATGAAACAGTCCATTGCATGTACAGTTTCTTTGAGAATGTATATTACAAAGTATATTGAAATTTCCATAATAGTAATAATCACCACCATAATTTATTAAGTGCTTACTTTATATATTACAACATTTTGATAATAATATTAATAATGACTATTATGTGCCAAGTACTTCTTAGGAAGTAGAAACTCTAATTATCCCCTTTTTACAGAAAAGGGAGCTGAAGTTAAATTGCTTGTCTAACGTCATATTGACAGTAAGTGGCAGAGCTGGGACTAGAGTCTAAATGGCTGGGTTCCAGGGCTTGTAGTTATAGCCATTCACTACACTTTACTACCTCTCCAGCAAAGATTAATAAATGAGTAAAGGAATGTAGTTTCACCAGAGCAGAATGGGAACACCAACTTTAGATCTGGAAAACCTGGGTCCTTTGTCTCAAAAAGAACTTAAAAAGTTCCAGTTTACCTTGTTACTAAAGTCATCCCCTCCCTGGCACCACCCATACCCACATTCCTGCCAACAATGAACACCTGAAGACAGCCCAAATTCCTAAAGCATCACCTGCATGGCCACTTAATTTTGTTATCTGCAAAGTAAATTAAAGTCTCCTATAGTAGTAGCTCTTTTCCTAAAAAAAAAAAAATTAATTAAACAAGGAAAGAAAAGCAACCATTTCTAAACACAGCACTTAAAACAGAATTTCCAAGCCCTTCAGATGAAAACTGTTTTAATGAATGTAAATTAAAGACATAAGAAAAATATTATCTACCCCTTCCGAGCTGATGAAACCTAAATAACAAAAGGTCAAGTGTCAGAGCTGGCAGCCAAGCCTCTAAAACCTGCTGGAACATTGTACCCTCTAGAGGGACTATTGTACCCGCGAGGTAGAATAACAGTGGCTAAATAATGTTTGTCTCAGTCAAACAGACCTAAATTGGAATTCTCTTTCAGTCACTTACTGTTTTCACAAATACGAAATATGGCTAACAAAAGTATCTACTCCACAGGGTTTTTGTGAATGTGAATAAGACACTGTGTGAAAGGTAAACACTTCATACATGTTAAATTATTATTCCAGAGACTTGACAAAGTCATCCATCTCTGTTTCAGGGAGGAGAGCACATGAACCGACCCTACCAACAACTTCCTAGTTTCTCTCTTATACTCTTAGGAGGAGTTTCTGCACCGAAAGGCCAGAGTGGTGTATCGGTTAAGGACATTGGCTCTGGGCAAGTGCTAACTCTGTGACTCCTGTGACACATTTTAGGTTCTTCATCTGTGAAATGGGAATAATGATATAAAATATTACCCATCTTACAGGATTAAACAAGTCAATTTTTGAAAAATGCATAGAACAGTGCCGGAAAGACAGTAAATGTACAGTACATGCTAGTTGTTACACTTCTCTTCATAGGTGCTATATTTTTAGCCCACAGAGAAAATGCAGTTATTTTAGAACTCTAGAATGTTAGAGCTGGAAGAGCTTTTAGGAAGCTTTTCTAGTTCAACTCTCCCATTTAATAAATGGTCACCAAGGAGGACCAGAGTTGACTAAATGGCTTGACCAGGGATTAAAACCCAGACCTCCGAATTTCCATCTAGTGCTGAGTCCACACCCACTGTGCTTCCTCCTGTTAATGAAAACTGGGGAAGGGGGAGGCGTGGCCCACGCCTGTAATGCCAGCACTTTGGGAGGCTGAGGTGAGAGGACTGCCTGAGCCCACAGGTTGGAGAACAGCCTGGGCAACTTGGTGAGACTTCATCTCTAAAATAAATCAATAAAAATTAGCTGGGTATGGTGGGACACACCTATAGTTCCAACTACTTGGAAGACAGAGGCGGAAGGATTGCCAGAGCCTAGCATGTTGAGGTTGTGGTGGCTGTGAGCGTGCCACTGCACTCCAGCCTGGGCAACAGAGTGAGACTCCAACTCAGGGAAAAAAAAAAAAAACAGTAGGGATTATTCAGTCTCTCTTCTCTGCAAACCACCAGGTCATCTTCTGGAAAGGACCAGAGCTACTTGAACATTTGAGCAGAAATCCCTCTTATCGACATTTTCAGGAACCACTGCCTCACAGCAATTTCTGGGGAGGTGATATGGGTGGGATATAATTTCCCAAGAGTCCATACCTAAGAGATTCATAAGACAAAAGTTTGAAATACTATTAATTTCTTTTAGGAACAATGAAATATTCTTCCATGGGAGGAAATAATACCAGCTAACATTTACTAAATACTTTCTATTAAGTGTCTTTTGCATTTTCATTGAATCCTCATGACCCAGCCCCTGCCCTAAATTACCCTTCTATGTGCTACAGCAGTTACTTGGTATCTTCCTGCTCAAAGTATATACCATACTGTCATGGAACTACCTGCTTACTTGTCTTGATATCTCACCAGATTGTAAGCTGAAAAAGCACAGGGACCACAATAATGGTTTATCATTCATTTCTTCTTTCAACAAATATTCGCGCGTATGAACTAGATAGAGTTCTAGCTCACTGTGGCAGATGTTCTCTTCTTGCAATGTGACCTCAACATACCTCCCACTGGGGGGTGGGGTAGAGTGTCCCATTCCCTTGTACCTGCCCCTACAAAGCACAGAAGTGGTGCTATGTGCTGTGTAAGGCTAGATGATAAAAATGCTATGCGTTGGTACTCACTCATGGAATCCAGCTGCCATACTGTGAGGAAGCCCAAAGTAACCTATGCAGAAAGATCACATGGAGAAGTAACCAGCTCGCTTGAGGCCCCAGACTTCAGAGAACAGAGACAAGCCTTACCCACTGTGCCTTGTTTGAATTCCTGACCCACAGATTCGTAAGCATAAAATGACTTTATACCACTAAATTTTGGGGTGGGTTATTATGTGGCAATGGTAACTGGAACAGCCACACAGAGCTCAATGTCTAACATGGAACGAAGATACTAAATACCTGACTCCAAGGTACTACCTACACCTAAGTACAGTAACTGGAACAGAGTCATTTATTTGTTGAGTGTCTCAGGTAGTTAATATTATGCCCATTTTTGCAAATGAGGAACTGAGGCTTTGAGAAGTTAAGAAAGTTTCCCAAGGCTACTCAGTTGGTCAGTGGCAGAACAAAGTCAAACTCAGATCTAAACCCACTTTCCTTCAGTACTTAAGTTTTTACTCTAAACACACAGTAGTCTGTTTTATTAACATTCTGGTCTAATAGGATTCATCATGCAGTTTCATCACTGAGGTGAAAACGCACAAAAGCTTTCCCTGACCTTCCTAACTCAAGAGATGCCAGCTCCCCCATCTCCCCCACCACCCGCCTTTCTACTTTCTGCTCCACCGCAGTTCTCATTTTCTTCCAAGCATTTATCTCTACCTGAAATTGTTTTTTTACTTTGTTCATGAGTTTACTCTTCCCTCTGGCTTGAATATAAGCTTCACAAGAGCAGGAAACCTTGTCTGTCCTGTTCACAGCTATATCCCTAGTGCCTAGAACAGTGCCTAAAATATGGTAGGTGATCAAAAACTATTTACTGAATGGAGTGATTACATTCAGGCACAATGAATGTCCACCCAATCACATTACTCACCAATATATGTGCAAATAGGGAGGACAGAGAAAACAAAACAAAACAAAATCAGCAGGGCTGCAACAGAGTCATTCCAGAAAATTAGGGGAAAACACACACACACACACACAAAACAACAAGGAAGGGGTAAGATCCATGCCACAAGTCACATACTTAGAAAAACAAACCCTGAGTTCACAGTCAAACCAACTTTCAACCAAGGATGAGTTGGTGAAGAGAAAGGTGTTAAAACTAAGAATGAAGATGTAGGCATTGAATGGAGTGGTGGGGTCACATCTCCTAACCACCCTTCCTAACCGTGATCCCTAGCTTCTCAAAAAGCTTCCATTTTTAAAAACACATTGGCTGAACCACAGCAAAGAGAACTGCTGTGACCTTCTAGCAGAGATTCTACCCTCCACATAGCCCTTTCTTAGGCACATGACAGCCCCCCCCCCACGCCCCCCCTTCCCCCATTCAAGTGCAGCCTCCCAAGGGTAAGGAGGGAGCAGTAACCCAGCCCTTCAGGGAAGAGGAGAGGAACCTTCAGGCCCAGGGCAGGGCAGGGCAAGGCAGGGATCTGTGAATATGCTGGTCCAAAGACCCGATTTCTCCCAGGAGGGAAAGTAACCCCTCCTGAAAAACTACTAAGTGGCTCATGCCTGTAATCCCAACACCTTCGGACGCTGAGGCGGGAGGATTGCCTGAGCCCACGATTCCAGACCAGCCTGGGCAACTTGGCGAGACCTCCTCTCTACAATAAAACAAAAAATTAGCTGGTGTATGCCTGTGGTTCCAGCTACTTGGAAGGCTGAGGCAGAAGGATCACCCGAGTCCAGCAGATCGAGGCTACAGTGGCCGTGAGCATGCCACTGCGCTCCAGCCTGGGCGACAGTGAGATTCCGTCTCAAAAACAAAAAAGGCTCGGTGGCTCAGCCTGTAATCCCGCGCCTTTGGGAGGCTGAGGTGAGTGGATTGCCTGAGCCCGTGGGTTCGAGACCCGCCTGGGCAACTTGGCGAGACCTCATCTCAACGATAAAATCAAAAAATTAGCCGGGCGTGGTAGCGCGCGCCTGTAGTTCCAGCTACTTGGAAGGCGCAGGCGGAAGGATCGCCGGAGCCCAGCAGGTCGAGGCTGCGGTGGCCGGGAGCAGCCACTGCACTCCAGTCTGGGCGACAGAGTGAGACGCCAACTCAAAAACAAACAAACAAACAAAACAAAACAAAACAAAACCACTGCCAAGTGTTAGGCACTATGCCGAGCTCTTAATGCTTTTCCTAATTTACGAGCCATTCCTTCCCCAAAGCAAGAATTTAGAGAGGACCCAAATACAACTTCCCTATCTTAACCTTCCCTGGACCCACTACTCCCTACCCCAAGCAATCTCCAAACTCCAGGAGCAGTTGGGGAAGATAAAAGGAAATCTGGAGGTTGGGCGCAGTGGCTCACGCCCTTAATCCCAGCACTTTGAGAGGCCAAGGCGGGAGGATTACTTGAGCCCAGGAGTTTGAGACCAGCCTGGGGCAACATAGTGAGACCTAATCTCTAAAAAATAAAAAAATTAGCCGGGCATGGTGGTGCGCGCCTGCAATTCCAGCTACCCGGGAGGCTGAGGCGGAAGGATCGCGGATCGCCTGAGCCCTGGAGGTCGAGGCTGCGGTAAGCCATGATCGTGCCACTGCACTCTAGCCTGGGTGAGAGTGAGACCTCCAAAAAGAAAGAAAAGAAGGAAATCTGGCGTCACCTAAGAGAGAGAAAAGAAGGGGCACAGTGTTACGGCAGAGAGAGGGTTACACGGGGTTATACTGGGCTAGGGCCCAGGATCAGTAGAAGTAAGATAAGAATGCGATCTGACCCTTTCCAAGCCCACTATGTCCATCAGAAGAGCTGACGAGGAGCAGGAAACTGAAGCCCAGCAAACAGGTGGCCCCGAGGCGAGGCCACATCTCCACCGCAGTCGGTGCGCTGGGCCACCGGGCTGAGCAACGCACGGCCGAGTCCCAGCAGAAGGTCCGCACCGTCCCCGCGCGCGGCTCAGCCCAACCCCTCACATTCCCAGGTTTTTTTTTTGTTTTTTTTTTTTAACTAGGAAGGAAGTGATGTTAGACGGATGTGGGAGGCGCCTCCCGGGTCCGATTCGGGACGGAGTGAGTTTAAAGGTGCAGATCACGTAGAAGGGTGCGAGAGCGGGTGTTCTCCGGTTCTGGGTGTCCGGGTCCCGACACAGCGCGGGACAAGGTGGCCAAGAGAGCGGGGGCGGGGACAGGTTCGGGAGCACGGTTGCTGCTCGCGTCCGCCGTCCAGCCCAGCCCTTCCCCCCAGAACCGCTGCACTTCACATTCAAGCGCTAGTCATTGATGGGTGAGGTTGGCGGCTCCAACGGCGGGCGGTGTCCCACTGGCCACGGATTCGCCTTTCCCCTCCACAAATAAAAAAGACTGGACACCGGACTTCCTCGTCAGGTTCCTGCTTGGGTCTCCGACACCCAGCAAACCTGTTCTGCGGTGTTTAGACTCCTGGCTTGCGGGCGTGTCCTTTCCCGCTTGAGAAACACTGGATCGTAATTTTCCTCGCATCCGAAAATCTTCCACTTTGGGATGATCTAACGCACTGATGCAAGCTCCGAGAAAGCAGACTTGGGGCCTCTGATTGCCAAACCGACCTAGGTGGACTTAGGAAACCAAGACATAAGTCGCCGAAGGCATTCAAAGTGTAAAACTGCTTCTGGCTAAATCTCTATTTTTCTTCCCGATGTATTCCCTCTGCTGTATAACAAACAGGCCCACATTTCCCGTCTTTTCTCCTGGTACTCGTTGAGTCCCACGGCGCGTACTTAATGCATAGTGAAAAGACATCCAAACAAAAGCACACGCCCAAACACACACCGCCCTGTTACGAGGTTCCCCACAAACTGTAAGCACGGACACAACGGAACGCTGGGGAGACCGCAAGCTCCAGGAGGCAGCACGGCCACCTGCACCTGCCGCCAAAGGCGCTGTCGGGAAGCGCGGGGCAGGCTGGGCTTGGTAGTTGGGATGCGCGCCCCCGGGATAGGCCGCTGCGGAGAGGGAGAGGCGGGGCCGCTGTGTCACGTGGACCCGCTCCCGCCGCCGCCGCCGCCGCCGTCTTTCTCTGTCTCGGCTGAGGCAGCCATCTTGCTCTTGCCGCGTGCCGGTGCTGGAGGACCCTCCCTGCTTCAGGTGAGACCCCGGCGGTCCCGCCACTCCACGGCCATAGGCCGCTGCGCACGGTCTCCCCCCGCCCTCTTCTTCCGACACCCGCCAACCGCTCGGGCTGCCACTTCCGCCGTGGCGCGGCGAGTGGGGGCGGAGGCGGCTGGCTTGGCCTGTCGGTTACTGGCGGCGCAGCTGGGGGTCGGCACCTAGGGGAAGGTCCCCGGCACCCCTGTGGAGGCGAGCAGGCCCGCGCTGTTGCCGCCCAGATCCAGTCCCAGGAGGCGGGTGGCCCCCTCCTCTATCCCATTCCTCTCTTCACAACAACAGTGTTGTGGGCTTTGAGCTTTATACAGTTTATCTGTTGTCATTTCATTTGATCCACCCAGTCTACAGATAGGGAAACTGAGATTAGCACCTCCCACCCCCAAGCCATGGGGACAGAGCTCCAGTGCAGCGCTCTTCACTTTGTAAATGGCAGCATTTTTTTTCGAGTCTGCTTCCCTTTTGTGCATTGCCTTGCCCATCTTACAACCCCCTCACATCGCCTGATGATTGACCCACAGGCTCAGCATTACACAGCTGGTGAATGTCAGTTTCAACTTCCGTTCCCACGTTCTTGCACTTTACCATAGCTGTCCCCTCGGGAGTGGTAACAGTGTTGCCAGTTGGTATCTTCTATGAGCCATACCCTGGCTTGATAATCTCTTAAACCTCGAAACAACCCTGGGAAGTCTGTGGGGTTTATCTTTTCCGAATGCAGAAGGAATACAAGTTTAGAGAAGTAAGATATCTTTTTCCAAAGCCTTTAAGTGGTCTTTCTGATTCCAAAGGCTGTGCTTTGCTTAGAGACAAACCCCGCATAATAAAAATTCAGGACTAAAGGTTAAAATTGTTTTTTATCTCTGCGTAAACAAGATGTATGCCTACCATAATGCTTGTAATTTAGGCACTCAATAAATATAGATTAACCTCATTGTTTAAACACTTTCTTGAGTCCTTGAGAAGAGTGCTAAAAGATCCTTGGATCCCCAGGGAGGAACTCATTAATCATGTGGCTTTAGGAAATCTTTTACAAGATTTCTCCCTTCTGGGCCCTCATTTCCTAATCTATTAAATCGAGAAAGAGGTGACTGTTTTGTTTATCATTTATACCGTGCTGCTGCTAGCACATATTGAGATGACCTCACATATGTAATGATGGGTACAGTAAAGGTTGATTGAATAGGATATTAAACCAGGAATCTTTGAAATCTACTCCAGATTCTGAGCTTGACATCTCTTCTCATAGACTGACTTCATTCCCCTTTCCTATTTGAATTCCACATACACCAACTTTAATAAACAAAAGACCACCCATCCTTCTCTCCTATCACCTTGAGCTTCCAGCTTCTCTAAATCCTTATTCTCAGAGATACTACTTGGGAACAAGGGTTCTCAATTCTGTTGTCCTGACCACCTGGAATGGACTGCGTTCTTTCATCTACACATTGATTTAAAGAGTTAATTTTGCTCTTGCTTTTATTTCAGACAAGTCAAGACTCTTTGTCTTGACTTCCCAACCTCCATCTCTTCTCTTGGGAATTTTTACTTCAAAAGTCAGAAGAGTCCTGAAGGGTTTGCCCTGTGTCTAGTTCTAATATTTTCCCTTAGCCTCCTTTTTTTGCAAGAAATTATTTAGGCTCTTTGTTAGCTTACTACATGTTCAGGACCGCTTTCCTTTGAGGAAGGTGGATATTGGCCCTTTCCTGTGGATATTTGAGTATAGAGATTTGGATTTATGGTAACAAATTTAAGTCTGTGGCAGAGCTAACATTGGCACACACCTAAGACTTCTTGTTTTGGACTCCAAACATATTTCCTCCTATAAAACAGTATTTTTAGCTGCCTGAGCATTGTGATATAGTGCTGAGCAAAGAGTGAGGAATCATACATTCTAAATGTTATTGGGGACTGGACTTTAGCCTTAAAGAAGAGATGCATACAGCTTAGTGCCTAAGCACAGTGTCAGAGTACAAAATGGTTAGTAATTTACAGTCTTTGATTCTCTTTTCAGTTTTTCAAATGAAGAAAACAGTATCTTTTTTCATCAGTGATGATTATACAGGGATTAGAGAATTGGCTAAAGGTTTGGTAACAGCCTAGTCCCTTATTCCCTCCCTTGCATCTCAGTAATAATTTCCTGATACATAGAACAAGTAAAACAAGACTTTTAAATTGGCTTTTATTTATTTATATAATGTGGAGTGTTACAACCCATTATAAACTAAAGAACTTTTTTCCTATAGGACTATCACTGATCAGACTTAGATTCATAATTTTATAGTGTTCTTAAGGTCTTCAAAATCAAGATTAGCTTTAAAAAGCTTATTTTAAAGTCTTCCCTCCGATTTAGTATTAATGCAGCAGAGATATGTTTTTGTTAAATTGTGCAGTGAACCATTATACCCTTATTTGCAAGAATATCTTGACAAGTGTGACACACTATCAGTGCAAGGTATTGAATGAACTTGCTGCAGAAACGCCACATGTCTGAAAATCTGGTTCTCTTTCCTCATTATTAACACACCATCTGACCTTGTATAGAGGACGTGACTACCTGATATCTTGACAGACAGCCTATTGTTGAGTTTCTTCTTTGTTTGGCTTTTTTTTTCTTTTTGTCATCTGTATGGTTTATAGAAAATATAAAATGTGATTTGGGAGAAAAAAATCTACTTGAAGACTTTGCTAATGACATTTGGTAACAGCTCTCTGCTGTTAAAAAAAAATCTTTGGGGGAAAAACTGGCTTGCCTACAGAGATTTCATAATTGGTTAGATTTAACTGAATGCCAAAGGACTGAATCATGTTTTAAGGAGATATCTTCAAATAGGTGACTTTGAATCCCATTCTATTTTCTGTTTGTATTTTCGACTCCTTAATTGTAATTTAATTTTGATTTTTAAAATATCTGGTTTATGAAGCTAGAACAAATTATTTACTAAGATTATAGACAGTATTAATATGATCATGGGGTTGATGTTTACTGCAAGCTCGGTGAACAGGAGGTACTGTTTGCATAAACAGTTTTTTAATTTTGGTAAAACAGTGACTTTAACAAATCTATTTTTCCCCTCCTAGATTTACCAACAGCATGAATCAAGAAAAGTTAGCCAAACTTCAGGCTCAGGTCCGGATAGGGGGCAAGGTGAGTGTGGCATAAGAAAAACTGATAGGAGAATGTATGATTACCAGATAGTATTATTTTGGATTTGTGGTCGTTGAAAACCTAAAATCTTCAATAATCAAGATCAAACCACATTCCAATTTGGAAATAACTTGTCTAGATCTAAAATGGGTAACTAGAAGACTTTTCTGTCTGATGGTGCAATGAAAATAGTTACCTTTGTTTGGATTCTAACTCTTAATATCTGCTATGTGACATGAACAAGTTACCCAACTTTGTTAAGCTTCCATTTCTCATATGCAAAATAGAAATAATCCTACATAAGATGGTTCTAAAGCTTAGGGTAATATTTATAAAAGGCCAGGCATGGTGGCTCAAGGCTGTAATCCCAGCATTTTGGGAGGCCGAGACAAGAGGATTGCTTGAACCTGCGGGTTCAAGACCAGCCTGGGCAATGTGGTGAGACATTGTCTCCAAAAAATTAACTGAGCGTGGTAGTGCGCGCCTGTAGTTCCAGCTACTTGGAAGGCAGAGGCAGAAGGATCACCGGAGCCCAGCAGGTAGACGCTGGGGGTGGCTGTGAGCATGCCACTGCACTCCAGCCTGGGCGATGGAGTGAAACTCCAACTCCAAAAAAAAAAAAAGAAAAGAAATTTATAAAACACCTAATGTGCTGTCTGGCACAGAGTAGATGCTTAATAAATCTTAGCTATTATTATGATAGACTCATCTGCAGGGCATACCAAGATGTTAGAGTTACTTCATCTTGACTGGATGTACCTAATTGTACAGTGAGTTTTACAAGAGGTTTAACTGGAGTGCTCAAACTGATTGTATTTTTGTTCATTGCCAGGTTTTGCTCCTAAATTCCTACCTGTTTTCCATGTTGGTGAATATGAACATAAGCTTTCTTATCCCGTGTACTTCAAAGCCTAAGGAAGAGGTTATTCCAAACACCAAAAAACTTAGATTCCCCTCAGCTGTGTCTCTAGGTTCAAGGAAACTATACCATCCTTATCTCTGCCCAATATATTCTTTGCAAAAGGAAAAGAAAGAACAGTACTTACCTTAGATCCAGCACCAAGTAGGACACTACTTTATGTTGTAGGCCCCACAGTGTCATTTACATTGATGGCAACCACAGCTTCTGGGGATGGGCACAGAGACTGGAAGTGAATAGTACTTTCTTGTTCCTTCATAGAGATACAGTTATATGACTCTGGAGTCATTAATGCACTTAGGTAACTACAGTAGTCACATTGTAGAATCAAGCGTGATGCAGTGTATCAGTGCAAAAACTAGGGATGTCCAAAAACCATAGAATGAATATACCTGGAAGAGATTGATGCAGCACATCACATTATATATTTTAAACTAGTGGTGGGTATACTCATTTAGCTACTGTTTATTGAACCTACTGTGTGCCAGGCATATAGTTAATAAGTCAAAATTTTCTCTTGACACAGCTCTCCATTTGGAAAAGTGACATGCTCACAATAACAATGCAGAATAATGGCTGTTAAAATGACATATAAATTGCTCTTGCCTAGGAGAGACAAGGAAGTAATTGCTGAGCTCTTATTTAAAGGACAAGCAAGAATTTATCACTAGGCAGACAAGCAAGAGAGTTCATGGAGGTAGGGGGAGAGGGGACTAACATTCCTGCACATGCAAAGACATATAGGGTGCTGAGATAAAATGGTACTTAATGGAATAACATGCTTTTGTTTGGTACAGCTAGAGCTTAGAGTATATAATGGATGGAGTATGCCAGGAAACGAAATGACCAGTTAGTTTGGGGTTTTGTCATATTTTTATATGCCATACTAAGGAGCTTGGGATTTTACCTATAGGTAGTAGGAAACTATTGAAGGATTTTAAAAAGGAAATTCAGCCATTTTAGAAACGTAACTGCTGGCATTGTAGAAAATGGAATGAAATGGAAGTATGACATAGAGAACAATTAAGAGCTAGTGCTGTGGTATATCAGACACAAACGGATTGGGATTGACATGACTTAATGACTAGTGGGATATGGAGGGTGAAGGGCATGGAGAAGAGTTTAGGGTGACCCTCAGATTTATGGTTTTAGAGATTGGGTGTCTGTATATGGTAGTACCACCAATTACAAAACTTAGGAAATATAAAAAGACTAGATTGGTAGACTGATAAGCTTTTTGACATTGAATTTGAAGTGCCTGAGGATCATGTGAGTTGATATATCCAGCAAGCAATTGAGCTCTCCCTGAGTCAGGAATCCTTCACAGATAAATGACCATCTAAATAGTCATCCTTCAGCAACTAGACATTGGCACAACCTCTGTTGCCAGAGTACTCTTCCACTCCCACCAGAATTGCTGAGGCTGAAGCCCCTGCCTCCAGCCCTATGTAAGGCTGATTCCCTGAGTACTAACAACTGCAAGAGCTACCCAGAGAGTGAAACCACCATTCCTGTCCTCTTACTCCTACTGGTTTCAGAAAGATTTAACCCTCAAGACTTAGGCTGCTTTTTGTTGTTGTTGTTGTTTGAGTTGGAGTCTCACTCTGTCATCCAGGCTGGAGTGCAGTGACACGCTCACAGCCACTGCAGCTTTGACCTGCTGGGTTCAGGCGATCCTTCTGCTTCAGCCTTCCAAGTAGTTGGAATTACAGGCATGCGTCACCATGCCTGGCTAATTTTTTAAAATTTATTGTAGAGCTAAGGTCTTGCCTAGTTGCCCAGGCTGGTCTCAAACCTGTGGGCTTAGGACATCCCCTCGCCTCTGCCTCCCGAAGTGCTGGGATTACAGGCGTGAGCCACTGCACCTGGCTGGGCTGCTTTTGGTAATGTTTCAGCTTGCTTTAGGTTAGATTTTTGTATCCAGGAATTTAATTCATTATTTTAAGTAATTTTTCAATGGAAAAATGTAGAGTTTCAAAGCATCGATTCAGAAGTGAACTTTTTCTATCTCAGTAAATAGTATAATTTTCAAGCTATTTACTCGGGCCAAAATTCTAAGCATCCTGGATTCCTCTTTTCCTCATATCTCACATCTAATCTGTCAGCAAGTCATGCTGTCTCTTGTGGGAGTCTTACCCCTCACCATCTCCATTGCTATTTTACCAGGACAGCTATAGGAATATCCTGACTGGTCTCATTATGGACCATTTTCCACATAGGTACCTTAGTCATACATAAATAAATACAACCAAATTACTCCCATGCTTAAAACCTTTGAAGGTCTTCCTATTGCAATAGAATAAAATCTACCTCCTGCCATGGCATTCTGGACTATGTGATCTGGCCCTTACCTGCCTTTCTGATTTCATTTTCCTCCTCCTTTTCCATTGTTCACGCTGCTCTAGCCAAACTGGCCCGTTTTCTCTCTAGAAAAGACAAGTTCAATCTTGTTTCGTTCTGCTTGACTCATTCTTCCCCTAGTTGTGGTCTCAACTCATGTCACCTCTTCAGAGGGGCTTCCCTGGACATTCTAATAAAGTAGTGCTTTACTTCCACCTAGTCACTCTTATTGTGTTCTGTTTTTGTTTTCTTTTTTTTGAGTTGGAGTCTCACTCTGTCCCCCACACTGGAGCGCAGTGGCCGCTTCCAGCCACTGCAGCCTCGACCTGCTGGGCTCTGGCGATCCTTCTGCCTCAGCCTTCCAAGTAGCTGGAACTACAGGCGCACGCTACCACGCCTAGCTAATTTTTTGATTTATTGTAGAGATGAGGTCTCACCAAGTTGCCCAGGCAGGTCTCGAACCCGCGGGCTCAGGCAGTCCACTCACCTCAGCCTCCCAGAGCGCTGGGATTACAGACAGAGCCACCAAGTCTGGCCTTGTTTTCTTAATAATACTTATCCTGTTTGAATTTATCTAATTCATTATGTATCTATTGACTTTTTCCTCCTGTAATGTATGTTCCTTGAATAATTTGATCTTTTTCATTCCTGAATTCTCAGACTTTAGAATACTTACATAGTAGACATTTAATTTTCAATTATGTCAATTCTCAAAATTTCAGATTATCTTTAAACTTTATTGGCAGGAGGTGGTAGGTACTATAAGGAGACAATGTAAGTTATTATAAAGTACATTAAATTGTCTTGAAATTATAAATTATGTTTTACTAGCAAACTATATCTTCTGTTGAAATGATAAAGACTGGATATTAGATAAGAATAAGAACTGACTAGAACTGACTTTCAAAAATCTGGGTTAGGCTGACAATAACTTCTTCTGAGTAGTCTTATTAAACACTACTGTTTAGTCAGTCACTCTGTGCCGTATAGGAAGATGTAACTGCAGTTGCCAGATGCTAGGCATACTAATACTTGTGTTTGGTTATTTTTCAGGGTACAGCTCGCAGAAAGAAGAAGGTGGTACACAGAACAGCTACAGCTGATGACAAAAAGCTTCAAAGTTCTCTTAAAAAGCTGGCTGTGAACAATATAGCTGGTATTGAAGAGGTATGATCACTTCGTAAGTTGTTCACTTATGTAGGCAAATAGCACATGCACAAATAATTGTCTAGACATTTCAAATGTAAAATACCAGCTCAGAAGAATCTTTGATATTGTCACTCTGATGTCCTTGAAGGACATACAGTTGAATTTGCTTTTTATATGAAATCAGATGATGGTCAAAAGAAAAATTTCAGTAGACAGTTAAGGATTTTCATCATACTTTTCAGACTCAATGTATGACAACATAATTGCTCTTGAGTTTTAATGTAAAATAAAATATTTTTCTTTCTTTTTTTTTTGAGTTGGAATCTCACTCTGTTGCCCAGGCTAGAGTACATTGGCACACTCATGGCCACCCCAGTGTCAGTCTGCTGGGCTCTCAAGCGATCCTTCCACCTCAGCCTTCCAAATAGCTGGAACTACAGGCGCGCACTACCACGCCTGGCTAATTTTTTGATTTATTGTAGAGATGAGTGCTCACCAAGTTGCCCAGGCTGTTCTCGATCCCTTGGGCTCAGGCAGTCCTCTCACCTTGGCCTCCCAAAGTGCTGGGATTACAGGCTTGAGCCACTGTGCTGGCCATATTTTTCTAAAAATATACAAATTCCAAGATTTTTTCAACTAGGGTAGACTTTTTTGCCCTCAGGGCACCTTTCTTATTCTACAAAGTTTCCTTAATTGTCACTTCATCCAGAAAGCGTTTAGCAATAGCTTTACATGACTTGGATTTTTTTATTAGAATGCTTTTAAAAATTATTATTTAAAATTTTAAGTTAGTTTATTGTTTTGTGTGTGTGTGTGTGTTTTGTGTTTGATTTGGACTCTCACTCCATCACCCAGGCTTGAAAGCCAATTAGATGACTAGACAAACTAGACTCGTGGTACAGCAGCACCTACCTGCTGGGCTCAGGCGATCCTTCCGCCTCAGCCTTCCAAGTAGCCGGAACTATGGACACACGCTACCATGCCCGGCTAATTTTTTTGATTTATTGTAGAGATGAGGTCTTGCCAAGTTGCCCGGACTAGTCTCAAACTCGCTGGCCCAGGCAATCCACTCACCTCGACCTGCCAAAGTGCTGGGATTACAGGCTGAGCCACCAAGCCCAGCCAGTTTGTTATATTTTGACGATACTATTTTTCTTAAATATGAGCCCAAAGATTGACATTATTCGAAAAGATACTCAAGAAAAATTACAGCATCAACTATTTGTGATGTTACCATCTAGTTTTACCTCTGCCTAAGTATTCAATTTCTGATCATAACCAGTGTTTACATTTTCACTGCCATAAGTTACATGTAACTATATCATTAGTGTGTGATACCATGTCACAGTTTTTAATAGACTATTAATGTATATGTGCTATAAAAGATGAATCAAATAATGTGGAGTTGTGGATCATAACAAAGAAATAGAGTACCAAAGAAAAGGCAGTGAAATGGCAAAGTGCCGCATGTTTCCTCCATCATTTATGTGAATGAATAAAATTAACACATTTACATCTGCTTTGTACTTTCAAAACCAGTGTACTGATAAAACAGAAAATGGAAGCCTCATATCTTTTTTCCTTTCAACTTGACGTGACTGTATTCTTACTCTGATAAAGATTAGGACTTCTTCGTAAGACTTGAAATTAAGCGTTTTATACACAGTATTTTTGTCTGAGCTATTGAAAGCTTTTTTAAAATTATTATTATTATTATTATTATTATTATTTTGAGTTGGAGTGTCACTCCATCGTCTGGGCTGGAGTGCAGTGGCATGCTCATGGCCACCCCAGAGTCAACCTGCTGGGCTCCAGCGATCTTTCTGCCTCAGCCTTCCAAAGAGCTGGAACGAGCTATTGAAAGCTTTTATATGTTTTCAATGACCTGAAATATTTTGAGACCATTCTCTTTATTTTGGATGTATTTTATTTTATTTCAGTTTTTTTGATTAGAAAATATAGTTTATTTAGAAAGTAAATTAGAGAGAGAGAAAAAGAGGAGATTGACTTCCCCAAGGTAGGGAAAAGGGCCAAAGCCAGGAAACATGACCTGGCCATGGTTCAGAGGGCACATGAACCACGGTGGTCTGGCAGTGGCCTAGAAATGGCTGATAAATTTTAGAGAAAAGAAATTAAATCCTTTCAAATCTCTTTTTAAAAATCTAGAACTTGGTAAAAATGAATAAATTGCAATAATAGACATTAACTCTGATAGTGTTAAACCTAACCTACTTGTAAATGTTTATACAACTTTTGCCTGTTTTCTACCCTCCAACTCTTTCACACTCTTGACATTTTGAACCAGATAATTGTATGATATGAGTGGTTCTGTGCATTGTAGAATGCTTTGCAGCATCCCCAGCCTTCACCCGCTAGATGCCAGTAGTATCCTCAGCCCCCTAGTTGTAACCATCAAAAATGTCTCTAGACATTGCCATGTGTCCCTTGGAGGCAGAGTCACCTTGGATTGAGAAATACTTCTTTAGAGAGGAAAAAAAATTATATTTACACCTTCCTTTCAGTATAGATTTAACTATGTAATGTCTCCAAGGGCATGTTTTTCTTACTCAGATTTAGAAGACATTATGGCACTTATAATTAATGAAACTGGGCAACCCCTTTGGTTCCCCTCTCACTGTGGGAACTTTTCTGTTCTCTAAATAAATCCCGCTTTCTAGAAATAATAGTAATAATTAATGAAACTTTTAGTGAAGGGGTAGCAATAGTCTTATAAATGTTTCACGATGAAATGAGGAAGTAGCTAGTAATCTGTGATGTCTTCAGAATATAATCAAATTTATAATGCTGTGCTAAGATCATGGTATTGTTGTAACTGAAATTGTCAAATAAAGTACTAAATGATAGTATACTGATAATGCCAAGCATTTTGCCAAGGACTTACTATACAGTGGTACATAAGATATTCTGTGTGGCCTCTGTCTTGTATAGCGTACAATCTAGTGGGAAAGCCAATTAGACAACTAGACAGGCCGGGCTCGGTGGCCCAGCCTGTAATCCCAGCACTTTGGGAGGCCAAGGCGAGTGGATTGCCTGAGCCCGTGGGTTCAAGACCTGCCTGGGCAACTTGGCGAGACCACGTCTCTACAATCAATCAAAAACTAGCCAGGCGTGGTAACGTGCGCCTGTAGTTCCAGCTACCTGGAAGGCTGAAGCAGAAGGATCGCCGGAGCCCAGCAGGTTGAGGCTGCGGTGGCTGGAAGCGTGCCACTGTACTCCAGTCTGGGCCACAGAGTGAAACTCCAACTCAAAAAAAAAAAGACAACTAGACAAATAAATATGTATTATCCCATTTCAGCTTCACAGTATCCAATATCCCTTAGAGTTGGTTGGTGTTGGTTACAGATGAGAGCTGAGGCTTAGAGAGTTAGAATTAGATACCTACCCAAGATCACTTAGTTTAGTAAGTGCTGGGATTCCAGGTTTGAACTAAGTGTGTCAAAATGAGAGTTCATACTATTCATTAATTTATCCTGATTTTGGTCTTTTCATTTATACTTTCTTTTTTTTTTTTTTTTGAGTTGGAGTCTCACTGTGTTGCCCAGACTGGAGCGCAGTGGCCGCTCCCGGCCACCGCAGCCTCGACCTGCTGGGCTCCAGTGATCCTTCTGCCTCAGCCTTCCAAGTAGCTGGAACTACAGGTGTGCGCTACCACGCCCGGCTCATTTTTTGATTTATTGTAGAGATGAGGTCTCACCAAGTTGCCTAGGTGGGTCTCGAACCTGCGAGCTCAGACAATCCACTCACCTCAGCCTCCCAAAGCGCTGGGATTACAGGCTGAGCCACTGAGCCCGACTCATTTATACTTTCTTACACTCACTCTTGGCCTTTTCCTCTCCTCCTGCTCCTCTTCCCCCCAGTCCTCCACCAAAAATAAGGAAGTAAGAGGTGTGCTTGCCTTATATCCTGTATTACTGAGCACCTACTATGCAGAATTCATTATTTACACCATTATAGATAAAATAAATCCCCATCAGTATTTCCAAGGACATTGCTGTTTCTCCTTTTTTGGATCTTAATGTAGGCATTATTTCCTCCCAGAAGTCTCCTTGTTAGCACCCATACAACATCTGTGGAGAGAAGGGTTAGGTGTCTTTTCCACAATTCCCTGTGTTTACTTTTGTTAATAGCACATAAACTGTATCGTGGGCCAGGCACAGTGGTTCATGCCTGTAGTCACAGCACTGTAGGAGGCTAAGGCAGGAGGATTGCTTGAGCCCAGGAGTTTGAGAATAGCCTGGGTACGTAGAAAGACCCCATCTCTACAAAGCATTAAAAAAATTAGCTGGGCATGGTGGTGTATGCTTATAGTCCCACCTACTTGGGAAGCTAAGGAGGAAAGATCACCTGAACCCAGGAGGTTCAGGCTGTCGTGAGCTGTTATGATGCCACTGTACACCAGCCTGGACGACAGAGCAAGATCCTGACTCAAAACAAAACTGTATTTTGAATTCTTTTTGGCTGATATTGTCACTGCAGTTCTAACTTTCTGAGAAGTCATATCCCCCAAATCATCACATAAATGCTACGTAATAGGCATATGTGTACACTCTAGCTGCTTCCTTGTCCTCCCCCCATTCCCATATTTTGTTGTCTTCCAACCCTCACAGACTAGTAATACAGGGAAAATATATATAAAGCAATTGACAACACAAGGTGGCAACTGTAAAATTTCTGAATATTTAACCTAAGATGGATAGGAGTTTTACTTTTTTCTCTTTGTAAAATTAATTTCTTAGGAACCAAGATATTTGTACTTCACGTAGCCCTTTGCAGATATAAACTATTTCGGTTTAGGAACATCTAGTATACTATATATAAAACCTAGCTTGCTCACATACTTGGGTTAAAAACAACTTCTTGACAGGGGACAAAAGGCTACTGTATTAAGTGTATACATGAAAACATGTATATGGTTTTCAGGAACACTAAAATAATGAAATATATATATATGTATATGACGTAGGATAGAAGAAGCATATTAGGTCAGCTATGGTGACTTGCACCTGTAATCCCAGCTACTCAGGAGGCTGAGGCAGGAGGATGGCTTGAGGCCATGAATTGGAGACAAGCCTAGCTAACATAGTAAGAACCTGTCTCTTTTTTTAAAAAAAAAAAAAGAAGAAGAAGAAAAAGAATCACATTAATTAAAATTTTGTTTTTATTTTGAGATATTTAAAACTTGTTAAAAAGTACTGAACTCAGGAACATACTTTTTGTTTTTGGCAATTTAAGAAAAAAGCAGATAGGCTGAGGTGGAAGGATCACTTTAGCCCAGAGTTTGAGACCAGCCTGGGCAACATAACAAAACTTGTTTCAAAAAATAAAAAACCAGCCGGGCTCAGTGGCTCAGCCTGTAATCCCGTCCTTTGGGAGGCTGCGGTGAGTGGATTGCCTGAACCTGTGGGTTCGAGACCCGCCTGGGCAACTTGGTGAGACCTCATCTCGACAATAAATCAAAAAGTTAGCCGGGCGTGATAGCGCGCACCTGTAGTTCCAGCTACTTGGAAGTCTGAGGTGGAGGGATCGCCGGAGCCCAGCAGGTCGAGGCTGCGGTAGCTGGGAGCGGCCACTGCACTCCGGTCTGGGCGACAGAGACTCAAAATAAATAAATAACCAAAAAACTTTTTTTTTTTTAAAGCAGGATTTATTGAGAGGACAGAAATCTCCCACAGTGGGAGGGGACCCAAAGGGGTTACCCAAAAAACTTTTTTAAAAAAGCAGATAAAATCTTTTGAAAAAATAAGACACTATTGCCATTGTCATAAAACAAAAGTAATATTACAGTGCTTTCTATGCTTAGACCTTCAAAGCATGAAACAAGTAGAAAATACTCAGTTGAGGGGGATATGGAGCAGGGAGATGAGTGGTGGATTTCAAAATTTATTAAATGGGCTGGCCGTGGTGGCTCAGGCCTATAATCCTAGCACCTTGGGAGGCCGAGGCAGGAGGATTGCTTGAGCCTAGGAGTTTGAAACTAGCCTGGGCAACATGGTAAGACCTCATCTCTAAAAAGTAAAAATTAAAAGATTAGCCAGGCATGATGGTGCATGCCTGTAGTTCCAGCTACTCAGAAGGCTGAGATGGAAAGTTCGACTGAGTCCAGGAGGTAGAAGTGAGCCGTGAGCATGCCACTGCACTCCAGCTTGGGTGACAGAGTAATACCCTGACTCAAAAAAAAAAAAGAAAAAGAAAAAGAAAAGAAAGGGAAGAGAAAAAAATGTATTAAATGTACTTATGCTAAGTTCTAATCTTACTTTATAGACTGTATTAGTGATTTTTTTTCCCCTTCCTAAGCTTAATTTATGTCTTTTTCAGAAATTTTAAAAACTGTAAGACTGGATTAAGACAAGCTTCTCTGATCTTTTATGTATTCATCAATTTATATATAATTTTTTAAATGTTACCAAACACAGAGAACTCCAAAGCTGTCAAAAAGTTAGGTGTAGGCCGGGCGCGATGGTTCATGCCTGTCATCCCAGCACTTTGGGAGATGGAGGCGAGAATACTGTCTGAGCTCAGGGGTTTGAGACTAACCTGGGCATCTTGGCGAGACCTCTATAGTAAACCAAAAAATTAACCGGGTAAGGTGGTACACAACTGTAGTTCCAGCTACTTGGAAAGCTAAGGCGGAAGGATCACCTGAGCCCAGCAGGTCTAGGCTGCGGTGATTGTGAGTGTGCTGCTGCAATCCAGCCTTGGAGACAGAATGAGATTCCAACTCAAAAAACAAAAACAAAAAAAATTCTTAATCGTTGTCTAGGTGTCTAGATGCATTCCAACATATGGATATACTGCATCATAATTTATTATTTCTTTGTTATTTATTATACATTATGTTTTTATTTTTAAAAGAATCATGTTAAGCTAGGTGCAGGGGCTCAAACCTGTAATCCCAGCACTTTGGGAGGCCGAGGTGAGAGGATTGCCTGAGCCCAGGGGTTCAAGACCAGCCTGGGCAACTTGGTGAGATCTCGTCTCTACAGTAAATCAAAAAATGTAGCTGGGCATGGTGGTGCACGCCTGTAGTTCCAGCTACTTGGAAGGCTGAGACGGAAGGATCACCTGAGCCCAGCAGGTTGAGGCTGCAGTGGCCGTGAGCAGCCTGCCACTGCACTCTAGCCTAGGTGACAGGGTGAGACTCCAACTCAAAAAAAAAAAAAAAAAAAAAAAAAAAAAATATATATATATATATATATATATATATATGTATATATATATATCACGTTGAACTTTCCATACATAAGCATTTATTTTTATCTCTGATTTCCTTCAGATAAAATTTTGAAAGTGAATTCCTGTCTCATCAGACTCTTGCCACCAGAGAATTAAGAGAAAGTGATCCCAGCATACGATATAGGGTCATGACAGCTATAAGCTTTAGTTCAATAATAGGTTGTGCTTCAAACTAGTCTCTAGAAATAAGCAGGTGCTGAGCTAGAAGAATTGAATTCTTACTGATTTATGAGTGTGCAAAGCCGATAATCCTAAAAATCTAACATTCCTTGGCCTCACAACACCCCAGACACTGATGTGCCTTATTCTTAAGAAGTCTGTTATTTCACTCCATTAGAATATAGGAAGAAGTCAATAAAAGATGAATTTCCTGATAAACATTTAAGTGAAGTGCCATTACATACAGGAAGGAGAACTATAGCTAACTGGCTTAGTAGGGACTTATATACAAAAAATCACATAGACGTATTCAAACCTCCTCTCTGAACTGAGAGTGCAGTTATTAGCAAGCACTGTGGAGTCAAGTATGACTTTGTGAGCCTTCTCTAGCCATAAAAATTTACTTCTGTGTAGGAGTAAAGTAACATCAGATTCACTAGATAGAAGGCTGCTGTGACTAATGTATGTACTGTGGCCAGCAGTGGCAGAGGTTGTTAAGGTATTCCATAGTAGCATAGAGGGGCCACCCAGCAGTTTCCACGAGTGACTTAATATGGCCATGAATTCTGCAGGGCAGTTGGGACTGATTCTGAAAGGTTGGAACTACAGGAAAAATCAGACCAAATATACAGCCCAGGAGGTTCTGGGCATCCTTATTGGGAGCACTATTAGTGCTATTTTTAAGCCTTGATATGACCCATCATCTAGCATTTGAGGAGCTGAGGTCTGACAGCAGCCATGATTTTAGAATAAATTGTATAGGAGGTATCCATTCATTCAAACTTGAGTGATTATTATGTGCTTGGAGTACTATGTCTAATAAGGCATGATAATCTGATCTCAAGAAATTCATCTTCTAGTAGGGAAAAATATTTGCAAACACAATTAAACTACAAGACAATTCTATATAATAGCAGTACCTATGATGTGCAGTAGGTTCATAAACCACCTGAAGTTTTCACAGAAAAAAGAAGCATCTGACCTGAGTTTTGAGTAAAGGGGAATTTCACAAACAGGAAATGGTTCTTTTAAACAGCACATGTAAATGCACTACGCATGAGAGGACAAAACATTTCCTGCTTATTATAAGATACATGATTATTGTTAGAGCAAAAAAATGAAAGCAAGGGCATCCTGTGTTTTAGACTGTGGTCTCAAAATGCCTCCCTCTCCATAGCTCAAGTAGCATCCTTTACTCAGGATATTTTGACATAAAGGGGATATTTGGTTGAATAGGGGACTTAGCGCTGGTATAGTAGCTAGTTCAGTAGTCTTTTTTACTTAGCTGTTCCTTGTTCTTATTCTGTATATGGATTATATGACTTATTTAATCCAACAGCATAAAATCACTGGAAGACGTGAAGTCTATGTGAAATGCATACAGTTTGCTTTGTGACTTTAGCAAGTTCAAGTTCCTTTTCCTTTCTCTTGCCTAAAAGAATAGGGGAGGTCTCTAACTGATCTTGCTCGGCCAAACAATTCATCATTTGATAGTTTCTAATAGCTTGTGCCCAGGAGCCTTATATAACCATGTCATTTTTCTCAGTAGGAAGAAAGGAATGTTAGGTGGAAATAAAATATTCTGGCCTTTTTAACTTCTAGTATTTCATTCTCTGTATTCTAAATTAACTAAACTCTCCACCCCTTTCTGGATCTTTCTATTCATGAAGCTACATTTTTTAAGACCACTCAAAACAACCATGAATAAATTTATTTCACAATCTGAGGTGGAATTCATCTTGTTTTTTACAGTAAACTCAAACGCCACATTTCAAACTAAGAAGAGCTATATGAGGATGTAAAATATGACTTAACATTTAGCCTTTGGAAGAGAAGCTTCAGAAAATTCATGAAAATTCATTATTGTTTTTGGCTCCATGTTAGCCTCTTATTTTGTAGCCAGTAAGATATATATTATCCATATACTTGTGCTGTTTTTCTTTTGTATTCTCCATTGGGCCTATGTTCTGAGATAAATAATGATCTGGCAAGCTCTTATGGGGCCATAGAACTCAGTTTTTATAGGCAAATAAAGGTTTTAAGCATGAGAATAACATAGTAGGAAGGAAACTAAAGAGCAAGTTGGGAAACCCATGTTAAAGTTCTCAGTTTGCACTTAACCAGCTATTTATCCTTGGGCAGGCTACTTAACCAAGAGCCCTTGTCTTCAGTATTTATTTATTTATTTATTTATTTGAGTTGGAGTCTCACTCTGTCGCCCAGACTGGAGTGCAGTGGCATGCTCCCGGCCACCGCAGCCTCAACCTGCTGGGCTCCGGCGATCCTTCCACCTCAGCTTCCAAGTAGCTGGAACTACAGGCATGCGCTACCACGACCGGCTAATTTTTTTTTGATTTATTGTAGAGATGAGGTCTTGCCAAGTTGCCCAGTCGGGTCTCGAACCCGCGGGCTCAGGCAATCCACTCACCTCAGCCTCCCAAAGCACAGGATTACAGGCTGAGCCACTGAGCCCGGCTTCAGTATTTATTTAGTGTACATAAAGGAGTTGAACTGTAAGACCTCTAAGTTCAACAGATATATAGCCTAAATTTTTATGAACAATATTGGATTTCAAATATCTTGTGATTTTAATGTCTATAAATTTAAAATGTCGCAAATTCCTTTGTATTTGGCGGTATAGTAGAAATCCCTTAATAAACCGTGTAATTTGGTCTTTATTTGGGAAATACAGTTCTACCATATCTTTCTTTGCTCTTTTCTCATACTAAAATTATGTGACTCTACACTCGATCCAGAGCAGCATGCCATTTCACATCCACTGTTATCCTCAAGCCCAGATTTCAGCCACTTTCACATTTAACTTTTCCACCAAAGCTGTAATTATCTTCAGAACTATATAATCCATCTTTTCTAAAGTTAACATAAATTAACCGACAATGCCATTTGTTCAGAACAGCTGGATTAAATGCTTCTTGTTTTATGACATAATTAATAGAAACTTAAGTATAATACTCAGAGAGGGAAAGGTATAGCATTGGTGGAATAGTGATTTTTGTTAGAAAAAATTGGGGAAATCATTTGTGGGGTTTAGTTATAATTTTCCAGGGATTTGCCTTTATTTTCTCTGTGTTCCAGGTCTTGCCTGAAATTTAGAAGTCCCTTTCTTCCCCTTCCTTTCTGGTGCTGTCAATAGTGGTGATCACCTCTGAGGAAGAAAAGCCCACTTCCCAATGACCATGGAGAACACTCAGCATCTCTGCTTGATTGTGACAAGGGCAGTTTTTGGATGGATCATGAAATGCTTCTAAAGTAGCCAAGAATTAACTCTCCTAACCTTTTTATATAATAAGCATGTTACCACCAAGGTAACTTCCCAGTGGAATCAGCTACACAGTAGAATCACATTCTTTATACATTTAACTTATGCAGATTCAACTCTAACAAAAATATACAAAGTACATGGGTGAGAGAGAAAAATAACAATTTAAGTAGCACGTGTTCAACCGTGGGCAATGGATAAAATCAAATCTGAAATAGCTAGTTCATACTGGTGAAATGTGAGGGTAATTTTTAAAGTTTTCCAGTCATTGGCAAAGTATGTTCAGGTAGCCAGGCAAGTGGGTGGGAGAGCTTCTTTGACCTTTATAGGGTTTATTAAAGGTTGTCGAGAAGCTACCCTTAAGAATTAGGAGAACTGATCAAATCTACAAGAATGACATGATGAGAACAAGTTGAACTTTTTATAAATTTACTAAGTTTTGAAGGAATCTAGCAACTGATTGATTAAATTTCTGAGTGTTCTTTATGGATTTTCAGTGGTTATTTTTTACCATACACTATTTCCCCTTTACAACCAGTCCCCTAAGTAAGATACTACCCCCCCAAAAGATAATTGCATTGATTTTGTTTGATAGTATAAATTGAGTAAGATAATGGATAATTTCGTTAATAAACAACTATGTCTTGACCATCCTAGTAATTTGTGTCATCTATATACCATTTTACTTCGTTACTAGGGTCTTTTTCTACCCTTGTCCATGGCTTAGCTAATTACTACCTTGAGACTGGATAACTATCATGTAAAAAACCATAACCAGCTAAATTGCTCTTTTCAAGTATATTGTTTTAGTTGTACCTAGCATGTGAAGTACATTTTTTTCTGTGATCATACAGGTGAACATGATTAAAGATGATGGGACAGTTATTCATTTCAACAATCCCAAAGTCCAGGCTTCCCTCTCTGCTAACACCTTTGCAATTACTGGTCATGCAGAAGCCAAACCAATCACAGAAATGCTTCCTGGAATATTAAGTCAGCTTGGTGCTGACAGCTTAACAAGCCTTAGGAAGTTAGCTGAACAGTTCCCGCGGCAAGGTAGGTATTTTACCTTAGTAACTCTTTTCCTCCCCACCTTAATTGAGGAACCTAATAATTTAAAAGTTGTCCCATCTAAAGTTGGATTTGTCTATATTTAATTATTTTACTTTCTATAAAGTCACTTGTGTGCATCATAAAATTTTGAGTTTGTTTCTTTAGTAATTATGTAGTATGGCATATAGAATATTCAGAAACATTTTGGTAGTAATATAGTAAGCTGAGTTGTGAGTACCTAAAAAATGCCAGGATCTACAGGCTGCAATTTTAAACAGTTAATTTGATATTCACTGCTAATTAATGACCATCAGAAGTTTGTTGGTTTTTTTTTTGAGTCAAAGTCACTCTGCACTCTGGAGTGCAGTGGCATGCTCACAGCCACTGCAGCCTCAACCTGCTGGGCTCAGGTGATCCTTCTTCCTCAGCCTTCCAAATAACTGGAACCACAGGAGTGTGCCACCACGCCTGGCTAATTTTTATGATATATTGTAGAGACAGGGTCTTGCCAAGTTGCTCAGGCTGGTCTTGAACCCCTGGGCTCAGGCAATCCTCTCACCTTCCCCTCCCAAAATGCAGGGATTACAGGTGTGAGCCACCACGCCTGGCCAGAAAATATTGTTATCAGACATCTATATTTTTATTAAATATTATTGATTGCACAATAGATATGGCAACCATAAGTTCTAAATTTCCAAGATAGTCCTGATTTCAAGTATGTCTTGTTACCCCTAAAAATTAAAGAGCCTATTATTTCAGTGCCCATACTACATAGCTAGGTATTTTCTTATGTCAAAAGAAACAGGAAAATAATCTTGAATATTAAGTTCTTATTTGGAGAATATGGTCACTATAAACTTACTATAATGTCTTTTTACTGAAACTCATCTGAATTATTCCATTTTGCAAATAAATTTTATCTTCACTACATATTGAAACTGCCAGTTGTATTAGTGTTTATCTAAGGTAAAGTTTTATTGATTTTAATGTTGCTTAAGTAAAAAAAAAGATTGGGATTTTATATTGACAATATTTAGCTTTTTTGAGCAACTGTACAAGATTTAGAGAGGGAAAAAAGGATAAACATTGTAAGTGTTCTGTAGAGGTCTTTGTTCTCAATGACTAATATTAAAATAAACTTCTTGTAGTCTTGGATAGCAAAGCACCAAAACCAGAAGACATTGATGAGGAGGATGATGATGTTCCAGGTAAGTGACATTTCTTTAGATAAGATTTTTAGAATCCTTTTTATCTCATTTCACTCATTACATAGGTGATTTTCAGGTTTTTGTTGATTTTAAGGTCATGAGTTTAAATGATTAACAATAATGTGGATAGGATCTAATGAAAAAGAATAAAAGCTCCCCTTTAGAACTTAGAAATTGTCGTACAAAGCTTTGCTGTCTGCACTTAAGTTGAAATCTCTGTGATTATACATTTGCATAGTTATTGTTGTGACATTTCTGTAATATAATTGACATATGAAAACTAGTCACTTTAGTAGTTCACATAGCCAAAAAACGAACATTTTCTTAGGTTTACTGTTTTAAACATACAATTAAATCATTGTGAGTAAGTTTACTGTTTTAAACATACAATTAAATCATTGTGAGTAAAGTGCCACTGGTTCATTTCTGCCTATTGGTCTGTGTGTTTTCAGGCTAATTCTGTTTGCACTAATTTTCTTTTTATTGAAGTTAGAAATTAGAAGTTCCATTTACCTCTTTTTCCTGTTTTGTTTTCTTTGATTTACCTTTTTTTTTTTTTTTTTTCCAGATCTCGTAGAAAATTTTGATGAGGCATCAAAGAATGAAGCTAACTAAAATTTTTTTCTGGTTTTTGGAAGCTGGCATGGACTAGATTTAACAAATCAGCTATGTGGTTCCAAAGTTTTACAGACACGGAGAACATCACCTGTTACTAGTTCAGTAATATAAATATTTTGTATATTAATAATGCTGTTTATTCAGCATTTTTCGGTCATTTGATTTTGCATTTTGCACTTCTTCCCAGATCTGTTCTCTTGGTCAAAATATGAAGTACTGGTGCAGTTTGAGGGTGCTTTGGCTTTTTGTTTTTGTTGGGATCTTTTTGGTGTATGTATGTTTATGTATGCGTGTGGGTATGTGTGTATACAGTGGAGAGCAAATTGGAAAACAGTTCTATTTATCCTCCTCCTTCTTCCAGTATAAATAAAACAAATCTTTACATTTGTTCCCTTTTTTTCCCCCTCCCCTCAATAATGCACAGAATTAATGAAAAGTGACTATCTTGGATTTCAGATCGGAAGAGATTTTACCAGTAGGGGCTTGGTTTTAATTTGCCTGGTTAATTATCATGTTTTTCATACATTTCTCTGGGTTTAAAATGTCTGGAGATATTTTGATTCATGCTAAAGTAAAGGGCAACGTCTCTTTGGTGTGGTTGCCTTAGATTCACTTACCTAGTCAGACCCAGAATAATTTCTTTTACTAGCTTTCTTCCTAAATGCCTTTTTTCCTTTCTTTTTGGTCTCCAAATGGCCTGGTCAGCCTTTGGTAATGTTCTTCCTCACCTTCCACCTAGCTTGAGAAGGATGTTCTCCATAGAGAGTTAAGTGAGTGCCTAATCCCTCTTTTTGTAAGATTTTGTTCCCTTATCTTGAGGAACAACAGCTTTATCTTCAGCTTTTTATTTCCCCTTGATTTAACAGTTTGGTAGGTTTCAAACTGGAATAGCTAGCATGTGCTTGCTAAATAATTTTGTGCCAGCCTTACCTTTTATCCTAGCTGTTCTTAATAGCAGGTACAAAAAAAAAATCCCTCTTTTTTTCAGCAAGGTTGAAGTTGGGACTGTCCTTTTGAACCAGAAGAAAATAGGCCATAGACTTATCCCCCCAGCACAGATGGGCATTCTATGAAATGGTACTGGCCCTGAGAGGATTTCAATCGCTCTCCTATTCTTGGCCTTGAACCTACCTCTGGGTTGGATCTTACTATTGTAGCTGCTCTCACAACACCCTCCTGCATGCTTAGAATAATGCTTTGTGGGGGAGCACTGGTAAAACACAGTATTTATTTTTCACCTCCTTTCAGAGGACTTGGAGGTAAGTTGCATTCGTTCACTCAAGTTTCCCTCTTGCTATCTGATAAAAGCTTGCATTTTGCTATATCAGCATTTGTAATAGCCAATATTTAAGGATAAGGTTTAGAGAATATATAATTTCCTGGCCCATCATTAAACTAACTATGGCTTAACTTTGCAGCATACCAATTTTTATTTCAAGCTAGATATTTTCATTTGGCATCTAAGGTGCAAGATCAACAACATATTGAGAGATCTATAGACATGAAGGCAAAGCTCTTGTATTTTTTTCACTCAAACACCTCAATTTATTTTATAAATTTGTTCATTTTTCCTGTTATGTCTTATATAATATATGGACTTAACAAAATAAAATAACAGTACAAAAGAAGGGAATATTTCCTCTTGTGCTTCTCTTATTGTCTATAGAATTTCCTTCTTTTGTATTACTCCTCTGTTTTCCACCGCTAAGTGAACTTGAGTGCAGTCATTGTTTGAAATATTGTCTCATCCACTGTTACAACAGTAGCTCTACATGGTCTACATAGTCCAGAATTCTGTTCCTCTACTTGTCCCAAAGGGCACATTGTGGGGCAGAGAGAGTTAGGAGGACCACTTCAAGTTGTTAGGGACAGATAAAAAATAGGCAGTATAATGAATGAAAAAAAGAACACACATCTGGAAGTCAGGCGACTTGTATTCTAGTCCAGACTCTGGCAGAAATTCATCATCAGTCAAATGAGATATTTCTAAATCTGAACTTTCTTCTGCTTCTGCAGTTCTGTGAATCTCATTTCTGTTGTGTATATGCTGCTTCCTCTTTTCCCCTTTTGATCACATTTTAGCTACTCATCCAAAGGATCTCTGGTCAGTTTTCCCTTTTATCCTGTTGACAACAACTCTTAATGGCTGGCCTCTTGCGTATGATGAGCCAATATTCTTTTTGTCTTATATTTTTATACCTTCCTCTTTCCTGGACAAAGCATATTTAGAGCCTCAAAGAAATTCTCAGCACAAAGAAATGTTCCTCCAGTGTGGACAGGCACAGGGCAAGAGAGTATGGATGAAACTTTTGTAAATTGTAGTATTCTTGGCATAAATGTGGATTAAATAGTTTTTTTAAAATAAAGAATTAGTTGCTAAGTATGTGCTTTTTACTAAGGTTGGGTATTTTTGCCAGCATAACTATAAAAGCATTTTCTAGGGAAATTGGCCTTAAAATTTTGGGATTATTCAAGAAATGTCTGCAGAAAATTGACTCATGATCTTAATTTTTGTGGTTAGTCCTTTGAGGTTTTTTTTTTTTTTTTTGTAAAACTCTTTTATCTGTTTTGGGCAAATCCAAAGTAAATGGTTGGGCCCTTAAATCTGTTTTATCCTTTTTTTTTCCTATTAAGTAATGGTTTAAGACTATATCAAGCACCTTATTTTGTTGTTAAGTAACTAATACAGGATTCCATTAAATTCATTTTACTAAGCATATCAGGTTTTTGTGAAAAAACCTGCATCTGGGATGTGTTTGTTTCTTTGCTTTAATTCAGTGTTTAACCTTAAATATGCTACGTACCCATAAATAACGTATCATGATAAGAGATGGTATGATATAGTGGCAAAAGCATGGATTTTTAGATAGAGATTAATTCCACTGCCTCCCATTATTCTGTAACCTCTTTTGCCAGGGCACAACTTCAGGAGCCATCTTTTATATTTGTTGTATTCCAAAGGGTGCCAATTTCATAGATTGCAATATGAATTTTGCCACTATTAGTAATGTAGTGATGGGCCTTTTGTTCTGAGCCTTGATGTCCTCTGTAAAATGGTGCCTAAGAGTCAAACAGTTCCTTAGAATCCCCTAAATGGTTAGGGTGAAGATGAAAGATAATTAAAGTGTGTTATCTTCCAAGTTATTTTCTGGAGTTCATGGTTCTAGGCACAGAAAAGCTCCATTGTACTGCCTTTCAGCCTGTATTGAACAATACTCCAGTTTAGCCTGTATTACTATGCCATGTAGTTACCTAGATTATTGTAGGCTCCTTATTAGTCTTGTCCGTGATTCACTCTCTCCAACCTTCTGCACAAACTACCCAAATTTCCTATCCGAACATGTCATAGCCTTACATTTATTTCCAACATAACTATTCTGTTGGCTTAGTACAGTATCAAGATTTTTTTAAATACTTTCCCATCTAGATCATGAGCACATTGATGGCAAATATCATGTCATACATCTTTTATCCCCAACATTTATTGTAGTTCCCAACAGGTAGTCTATTCAAGATCATAATAAGTAATACTCCTTACTATTGAATACAAATTTATTTGATTTAATTCTCAAACAATCTGGTGGTGCAGATATTATGATCCCAGTTTTAAAGAGAAACAAAAACATAGTTTAGGGAAGTTGCCAAAAGGTCAAACAACTAATTGATGGGAGAACTCGGATTTCAATCTAAAGCTATCAAATTCTAGAGTCTGAGCTCTTTTTGTTTTTGTTTTTGTTTTTTGAGTTGGCGTCTCACTCTGTCGCCCAGACTGGAGTGCAGTGGCCGCTCCCGGCCACCGCAGCCTCGACCTGCTGGGCTCTGGCGATGCTTCCACCTCAGCCTTCCAATTAGCTGGAACTACAGGCGCGCGCTACCACGCCCAGCTAATTTTTTCATTGATTGTAGAGGTGAGGTCTCGCCAAGTTGCCCAGGCAGGTCTCGAACCCATGGGCTCAGGCAATCCACTCACCTCAGCCTCCCCAAGCGAGGGATTACAGGCTGAGCCACCGAGCCCGGCTGAGTGTGAGCTCTTAACATCACCCCATACCACTCTACAAATATTTACTGAAATGAGATTATGTGTACATAGCCTCTCTAGTCAGATATCCTCATATAATTCAAATTAATATCACTCAGTATTAGCCTGAAAGTCATACCTGTTGTAAGGATTGTTCAGGATTTAAATTTGAAGATTTTTTTTTTTAAAGAAGTGGGATTTGTAATTTTTGCGTATATTCAGGAGTTGACTTACAAAGTTAATAGCCGGATTTTTTGCATACCTCAGGATCTTTGATGGCAGTATTGGGCAAACATTCTTGTGTTACATATGTTGATCTCTTTGACACTGGTGTTTCCTAAAATTTTGCCACATTTTTGGCCTGTCTTGTCAAACAAAGTTATTCTATATGCTGGGTGCAGTGGCCCATGCCTGTAATCTCAGCACTTTGGGAGGCTGAGGCAGTAGGATTGCTTGAGCCTATGAGTTCAAGACCAGTCTGGGCAATATAGTAAGACCTTGTTTCCACAAGAAAATAATAAAACTAGTTGGGCATGGTGATGCACACCTGTAGTCCCAGCTACTCAGGAGGTTGAGGAGAGGAGGGTGTATCACTTGAAGCCAGGAGTTGGAGGCTCTGGTGATCTGTGAACATTCTATTGCACCTAGTTTGAGTGAGACCCTGACTCAAAATAAACAAATATATGTATATTCTATAAACTTAAACAAGGTGGTGAATTTATCTTGCAACCATACTTTTTCTGTATTTAAAATCAAAACTGATTCACACAAAAACTTAGAATAAACAAATTCAGCCAAGTTGCAGGATGCAACTTCGACATACAAAATCAACACTCAAAAATCAGCTGCATTTCTCTATACTAACAATGAACAGTTCAAAAAGAAAATTAATGAAACAATTTCATTTACAGTAACACCAAATAAAATACATAGAAATAAACTTAACCAGAAAGTCTAAGTACATACAAAAGACATGTACACTGAAAACTACAAAAATTGCTGAAGAAAATTAAGCAAGACATCTATGTTAATGCATTGGAAGACTTAATATTGTTAAGATGTCAATACCGCCCAGGTGAACTACAGATTCAATGCAATCTCTGTCAAAATTCTAATGAATTTTTTTTTGCAGAACTAGAAAAAACCAAGAATTCATAGGAAATCTCAAGATAGATTAGGCAGAATAGCCAAAATAGTTGAAAAAGAACAAAATTAGAAGATTCACAGTTCCTAATTTGAAAGCTAATTTACTGCAAAGCTACAGCAATCAAAATGGTGTGGTACTGGCATAAAGACATAGATCAATGAAGTAGAATAGAGGTCAGAAATACTCACGTTTAATCAAATTATTTTCAAGAAGGATGCCAAGAAATGGAGAAAAGACAATCTTTTCAACAAATGGTACCGACAAAACTGATCATCCATTTGCAAAAGAGTGATGTTGTATCCTTATCTTACACCATATACAAAAATTAACTCAAAATGGATCAAAGACCAAAACCTAAGATACAGCATTTTTAAACTTGAAAGTGGAGAAGCTTTATGATGTTGAATTTGGCACTGTTTGCTTGGATATGACACCAATAAAAACAGATAAATTGGACTACATCAAAATTGAAAACTTGTACAAAGGATACTATCAAGGGAGAAAAAGCAACCCACAGAATGGGAGGAAATATTTTCAAATTGAATATCTGATAAGGAATTAATATTCAGAACATACAAAGAAATTCTACAACTCACCAATAAAACAACACAAATGGGCAAAGGCTGAGCATAGAGGTTCATTCCTGTAATTGTAGCATTTTGGGAGACCAAGGCCAGAAGATTGCTTGAGCCCAGGAGTTTGAGATCAGCCTGGGCAACATAGACCTCATCTCTACAAAAAAAACAATTATTAGCTGGTTGTGGTAGTGTGTGCCTGTAGTCCCAGCTATTTTGGGAGGCTTAGGCAGGAGGATCGCCTGAGCCCAGAAGGTCTGTGGTAAGCTGTGAGCATGCCACTATACTCCAGTCTGGATGACAGAGTGAGACAACGAGTCAAAAAAAAAAAAAAAAAAATAGGCATGGTGGCATGTGCCTGTAGTCCCAGCTATTTGGGCAGCTGAGATGGAAGGATCACCTAAGTCCAGAAGGTTGAGGCTGCAGTGAGCTGTTATTGTGCCACCACACTCCAGCCTAAGCAACAGAGGGAAATCCAGACTAAAAAAAAAAAAGGCAAAGAACTTGAATAGACATTTCTCCAAAGAAGATACACAAATAGTCAGCAGGCACATGAAAAGATGCTTAACATCACTAATCATTAGGGAAATGCAAATCAAAGCCTCAGTGAGCTAGCACCTCACAGCTATTAGCATGGTTATTATAAAAAATAAGTGTCATTGAGAATGTGGACAAACTGGGCTGCTTGTACATTGCTTGTGGGAATACAAAATGGTGCAACAGATGTGGAACACAGTATGGAAGTGCCTCAAAAAATTAAATGTAGAATTACCATTTAATTCAGCAATTCCACCTGTAAGTGTATATCCACAAGAATTGAAAGCAAGGACTCGAACAGATACTTGTACACCAATGTTCATAGCAGCATTAGTCACAATAGCCAAAACGTGAAAGCAACCCAGCTGTCCCTTGGTGGCCGGATAGATGGGTAAACAAAATGTGGTATGTACATACAAGGAAATATCATTCAGCCTTTAAAAAGAAGGAAGTTCTGATACATGACAATATGAATGAACCTGAAAGATATGCTAAGTAAAACAGCCAGACACAAAAGGGCAGATGTATGAATCCACATATATGAGATACCTTAGAATGATTAAATTAATAGAGACAGAATTACCAGGGAAGAGGAGAATGAGGAGTTATTGTTTAATGAGTGAGTACAGAGTTTGAGTTTGGGATTTTAAAAAAAGTTCTGGACATGGAAAGTGGTGATGGTTGTACAACAATGTAAATGTAGTTAATGCCATGAATTGTATACTCAAAATTGATTACAATTACAGATTTTATGTCTATCACTACAATAAAAAGTGAAAAACCTGTTGGCATGCCATGTTGAAGAGATCAGCCAACTGTAGTTAAGCATACCCTACAGTTTACCTCAGCAACAAATCATTCCCAAGGCCATGGTGTTGAAAACTGTTGAGTAGGTACTCTGAGGAGTCAGATAGGCACCAGTCCCTACTTCCGTGATTTTACAGTTGTTAGAAAATAATGTACACTTAAAAAGTAAAAGGTCATATCAAGGACCAGGTATATGCTACAGACTATTTTTAAGTGTCACAGAACAAAAGGCCCTTCATCCCACCTTCATGTTTTCTAGCCAAGGTTATTATCACAGTGTATTTAGCCTAGCTCACATCACTCTAAAATTGTTTTACATCCACAGATCCTTCTCAAAAAGACTAAATAGCTGTGTTTACAGGATGTGACTCCATCCCAGTCACAGGTGATCAGACCAAGGGTAGAACACTGATCCAAGATCTAATTATTTCTAATTACTTCATCCAGAGTACTGGCCACCTACTGTTGTATCAAGTCCAGTTAACATGATGGCATTGATATACTGGACTGAAGTGATGGTCTGCAAAATGGCCAAACAGTTCAAGTTCCTTTGAACTATATTATGACAGCATGTGAATAAACATATCATTTGGGCAAGACCATGAGGGTATACTGTTGCACATCCTATAAGATTCTCCTTCCAAATAGCCGTAAAAAAAAAAAGAACACATTTGCCAGATCAATGGCTATATCTCATGTACCTGAGCCTGCAGGAATCTCCTCTAGAAAGATACCACATCCGGCATAGCAGGTACAGTTGATGCCATTACTTGCTTAAGCTTGCATTAATCTACTTATCTGCCGTATCCGTCAGTTTTTGCAGAGGCCATACTGTGGAATTAGGGACCATTTTTGCATTCTTTGTTTTGAGGGAGGCACTAAACTCTGTCATTCCACTAGAATGTGACAGGTTTTGTTATTGTCTTGGTCATTGTTAGGGAGCAGTTTCAGGGGCTTCTGCTTGGCCTTTCTTGCTATTATAGTAGCTCTTAGTCTACAGTGAATGTTCTGCAATTTCTGTGCATGCTATTCCAATTATATATTCAGGAACGGGAAAAACCTGGGTAGGTTCACGTACCTGGTAGAGCCACTGTGAGACAGACTTGGGTCAGGACTCCAGGTTTGTTACCTGAACTACATATATTCCTATTCCAATAGGAGAACTGTACTGATGCTTTAGGTAGCAGTGTTAACTTGAACCCTGCATCCAGCAACCTTTGAAAGATCTGGATATTTTCCTTACTCCAGTGTAGGGCTATCTAAATAAATGACAGGTCCCTTTGGGGAAGGGTTGAAGGAACACTACAACATATACTTGCTGTGGTTTAACAGAATCCTTCCTCACAGGGGTCTGGTCTCTCCTTCAGTTGATGGCCTCTGGGTCTGAAAATAGGCAAAGATTTGTGATTTTCCAGTGGGGCAGCTGAAACCAGCCTTCTCATTCTTTCTATTTAAAAATTTTAAATTTTTAAAAATTGTGGTTAAAAACAAATTTTACCATCTCAACCATTTTTGAGTGTACAGTTCAAAGTATTAAGTATATTCATATTGTGTGCAACAAGATCCCTAGAACATTTTCATTTTGCAAAACTGAAACTCTATACCTATTAAAGTTACCATTTTCCTCTCCCCCCAGCCCTTGGCAAACACCATTCTTTCTGTTTCTATGAGTTTGACCACTTTAGATGTCTCAAACAAGTGGAATTATACTGTATTTGTCTTTTTGTTTGCTCAATCATTTAAAAAATCTTTTATATACCATGGGCAGTCCATCTGTCTTGACCCTAAGAACACCATGTTCTTTGAGTCACCTCCAAAATTCCCACTAGCCAGGCCCTCCTGGCTACCATTCTGACATTAAGTCCACCCTTTTTCCAGTGGGTAAGTGCTGTCACTTGATCTCTGCTATTCTAAGATCTGTTCCCATTGCTACTTGAGAGTCCATCTCCCACCATCAGTCTTGACTTAGAATAGTTGCTACAAGCTGCTGCTGCTTTTTTCTTTTTTTTTCTTTTTTTTTTTGAGTTGGATTCTCACTCCGTCGCCCAGGCTGGAGTACAGTGGCATGCTCAATGGCCACCCCAGCGTCAACCTACTGGGCTCAAGAGATCCTTCTGTCTTAGCCTTCCAAGTAGCCAGAACTACAGGTGCGCGCTACCACTCCTGGCCAATTTTTTTTTTTTTATTGTAGAGATGAGGTCTCGCCAAGTTGCCCGGGCTGTTCTTGAACCTGTGGGCTCAAGCAATTCCCTCTCCTCAGCCCCCCAAAGTGCTGGGATTACAAGCTTGAGTCACCGTGCCCGGCCTAGTTGCTACAAGCTTCTTAATTATGCCGATACCTCCCCTAACAAGCTCATTCCTTGTTTCCTCGGTAAATAGAGTGTCCTCAAGGCCCTTCCAAGGAGCAAATTGATGGATTTTCCAGTCTTAGACAACAGACCCATTCCACCGGGTCCACTTCTCTGAGCCTTCTGATTCCTTTCCCCATAGTTTGCCATGGCAGTCCTAGCATCTCTATTCTAATGTGGATGTGGGTTGTCATTATTCTGAAGCTTCAAAGAGTCATCCAGTGGTGTACATGTATAGAATCATTTCTCGGGGCCCTTGCAAAGTGTCAGATCCAGTGTCACATGAAGAGTGTTCTGATACTGATGAGCTCTCCCTAACCAGCTTTAAATTCTACTCCCATTTATCCAGCCCTCAGGGATATTCTCCTGGTATTTGCCAGTACATGTATGCTAGACCCTGTAGCAACTTTGGCATATAATCTTTCTTTTTTCTTTGCAGACCCTGCACTTAACCAGTTGCGCTATTTAATCCTGGTTATGGATCTGGTGGCAAGGAGGGGAAATCAGAGCAGATTCTAAAGAGGGCCTGTATTGTCTTATATGTTATCTACAAAGGGGGCAGGAAACAGGCATTTATCTTCCTACCCAGGACAGTGGGCCACTTTTGTAGGCCCAGAGAATTCACAGGAATCTTGGGATCAAACTTCTCAAATACATCTACTTACATATTGTCACTCCAAATCTCAGGGTCCTCCTTCTTCCCTATTAATACCCAACTGAATGCTGAGAATTCAGTCATTTCTAAAATCTCCCACTGTTACAATTCTGCCTGATAATTAACTATCTCTGACCACTGGCTGCAACAGATTAGGGTCTATTTAAATGTAGGCTGGACTCAGTGGCTCAGCCTGTAGTCCTGCGCTTTGGGAGGCCGAGGTGAGTAAATTGCCTGAGCCTGTGGGTTCAAGACCCACCTGGGCTACTTGGCGAGACCTCATCTCTACAATAAATCAAAAATTAGCTGGGCGTGGTAGCACACGCCTGTAGTTCCAGCTACTTGGAAGGCTGAAGCAGAAGGATCGCCGGAGCCCAGCAGGTCG
>CAUYQG010101729.1:0-10562 GCA_963574415.1 Tarsius wallacei
GGGCGGTAATTTATTGGTTTTTGAATTAAATCTGTACTTTGCGTTGGGTCGTATGGACATTTTTTTTTTTTTTTTTTGAGTTGGAGTCTTACTCTGTCACCTATGCTGGAGTGCAGTGGCACACTCACAGCCACCGCAGCCTTGACCTGCTGGGCTCCGGAGATCCCTCCGCCTCAGCCTTCCAAGTAGCCGGAACTACAGGTGCGCGCTACCACGCCTGGCTAATTTTTGATTTATTGTAGAGACGAGGTCTTGTCAAGTTGCCCAGATGAGTCTCGAACCCATAGGCTGAGGCAATCCACTTGCCTCGGCCTCCCAAAGTGCTGGGATTACAGGCTGAGCCACCGATCCCGGTTATCTTGTATGATTTTGAGACTGGGGAAGAAAGGGGAGGTGTTCCCTTCTTGGGGAATTGCATATAATGTCGGGTGCCCTCGCTTATGAGTGTGTTAAATTTGCTACTCGCCTGGCACATGTAGGTTTCAGTGGTGAAAAGGCTGCACACAGCTAGCTCCAAGGGATAAATTCATTCTTTCACTAACGAGGTCAACTCCCAAGGTGGTGAAGGGAAAAGGTGCAGAGGCTGTGGGCATATGGCCTGAATGGGGAACACAGGGAAGCAGCCACAGACGCCACCAAAAAACACAATGGGCAGGTAGACCACCAGAACCACCATTTCTCAAAGCCCCGCTGAACAGCTGGAAATGACTTGCCCTTGAAAAAAAAATAATAAATTCCGCATTATCATTTCAATGGCTCCTCACATAAATACCAAAGAATCAGAAAAGCTGGTGCTTCATGTTGTTCCTGGAATCTAAGAAATGGTATCTTTCAGTTATCGGATTTTATTTCTTTCCAGCATTACGTTTTATACATATTTATTCATGCAGAACAGAGCGCTGCCACAGGAGCGGAGGAAAAGCTGTTATACATGAGAATGCTCTCCATTTACATTGTTGCACTTTGCAACAATTGAACTATATGCAACTGGTTTTTTTTTAATATAAAAAAAAACCCTGGTTTGCATTTCATTTGCTGATTTTTTTTTTCTCTCTTACTCCTGAATTTTCATATGCCATAGAAATGTGAAGTGGGGAGGGGTGTCAAAATCCTTGAAGATACACAGGGCGGGGTGGGGGGAGGGCTGGCAGGAGGGAGCTTTAGTGGGGAGGAGTCAGGGACCCACAGCAAGTTTATAACTATTTCTTTTTTAACAGATGCAGTTAACTGAACTGTAAAACATTCATCTTCTGATTTAATAACTCATTCTCCCTGCATGAAGACAGGGTATTATCTTGCTGGATATTGCTTTTTGAGCTTTTGAGTGTCAATGATGAATCCCCATCTTCTAATAAAATACATTTTCATAGTAATTGAAATAATCATTTTTTTTTTTGCCTCTTCATTTTCCCGGGTACTTAAAAAAGGGCTTTTGAGTCCAGACCGACACTATGTGTATCCCCCAAAGCGATTGGAATTTTTTTTTTAATTGAAGCAAAATTTTTAAAAAGGCTTTTGACTTCTTTCCCTGTCCCCTGTGCTGACCTTACTGCAATTCCTTCAGCTCCCGAGCTGCTCGAGTCTAGGCTTCTGGCATCTGGGTTCTGATGGCCTCCACGGTCACAGACTCAGGACGGGCTTCCAAACACTCAGGACTAAGGCATCAAGACTTGGAATTCTTCCTGGGCTTGGCTTTACAGCTCCATTTGCTTAGGAAGCTAAGCTGTCCCTGGAGAGGGACTGATGTGGTAACCAGGCAGCTAGGGGACAAGCAGGGAGCGGCCCGACGCTCACATCCTGGGCCAATCTCTAAGTCTTCCCTAACCTACCCCCACCAAGGTCAAGATCTGGGACTGTCCCACCCCATTCCACACGTACCAGTCAGGCTGCCAGCTCTCTCCTCCCCAGGAATTAAAATAAATATCAGAATGTGCAGAACGGCCTTAATTTCTCAAGCAGACAATGATGATATTACCCAGTGGAATACGTCTCATCGGCAGCTCTGTGAGCAGGGGTACTTCATGTGCTATCTTGGTGAACTTAACTTGAATGGAAAAATGTAAACATGTCACCTAAGGCATCTCTTCCTCTCATCCTTCCCTCCGTGGTTGACAGTGAAGAGAAAGAAGAAGAATATAGCTAAGACTAGAAAGGATTTGAGAAGAACAATCCAGGAACAGCCTCTCTGGTAACAGTGCCAGCTTCAAGAAGATTTTCTTGGCCCTTTCTTTTTACCCTCCCAGGAAGAACCATGTTGGTGAGAACTAGCTCAGTTGAAGTTGTAATTTAACTGTACCTATAGTACTTCTCCCCTTTCTGCATCTAATCTTCTCTCATGTAGTAGAATGATCTTGGAAGTCAAGAATCAGGATATGGAAGCAGTTTCTGCCAGGAGATCAAAGTAGCTACAGAGTAAAAAGACTGGAAAACTGAAACCCATTGAAGGCAGTGCTCTCACTCATAATGATGGAAACAATGCTTTTCTGTCTCTTTATTTTCCCAGGTACTTAACAAAAGCCTCTTGACTTCTCTCCCTTTCCCCGTCCTAACAGAAACTGAGTACATGGCCTGGCCAGGCCCAGAGAGAAACTTCGTGCAAGCCACAAAAAGGAGTCCTATCTTCTGGTCTGATTCATTCCGAGGCCAGGAGGCATGGCTTGTCGAGGAGTCAGGGGCTGGATTTTAGTCACCCCCGTGCCTGAGAGCTTTTGTGCAGTGCATGTGTGACTTAACCCTGCTGGCAGTAGATGGTAGCTTTTGAGTTAAAAAGACCCAGGTTTGAATCCTGACTCTACCACTTTCTGGTTGTGTTGCCTTGGGCAAGTAGCTTGATCTCATACATGCTAGTATTTAAGTCATAAGAATGTTGTAGGGACTAATTGAGATGACATATGTAAATCTCTTAGCACCATACCTGGCACTAAATCTATGGTGACTATCATTATTCTAGAGAGGTATTTTTAATGTCCTTTAGTGCCTGGCAATGAGGGTGACAAAATGTGGCCCAGGCCTGGAGGTGAATTGTCCTCAGGACAGAATTCCTGAGGTTTGACCGTGGCTTCTAGACAGAGGCTGGATTCTTACTTCTGCTTTCTGGGGTCACCTATCCCAGCTGTTCCTGCATCTCTATTTCCCCCCACTCCCTGTCCCCAGGGCTTCAGTGGATTCAAAGACCCTGCTTCACCCCAGACTTCGGGATTGGAAGGTGGAGACAGCAACAGGAAGTCTTCCTTTTATTTTCCTGCCCTTGTTCTCAAGTTGAACAACAAAGGAGCGAGTCTAGGGCTTCTGCAGAGGATTCCCCAGAATGTTCCCTTCACACTGTTATCTGGGGCCATCTTTGATCCCAAGAGTCTTGAGATGAGGGTTGTTCCAGAACAAAGCCTCTTCTCTGGCAGAGGCCAGAGCCTTCTAAGGACAGCTGAGAGGTAGCCATTCAGAGCCTGCAAATCTACTGCTTGAAAAGACCTGTGACCCATTTGACTTTATTTTTTTAAAGCACAGTTTCAGGTTCAGAACAGAATTGAGCAGAAAGTATACAGAGTTCCCACATACCTCCCTGACTCTTCCCATCCGCCCCCTCCCCACTACTCACTATCAACCTCTTTTGTTACAATCGATGAACCCACATTGACACATCATGATCGCCCAAAGTCCATAGTTTATATTAGGGTTCACTCCTGCTATTGAACATCCCATGTGTTAGGATACATGTATAATGACACATCTCCACTGGGTAGCATCACACAGAGTAGTTTCACTGTCCTAGAAATCCCCTGTGTTCCACCTAGCCATTTCTCCCTCATCCCAAGCCCTGATCTTTTTTACTGGCTCCATAGTTTTGCCTTTAACAGAATGTCACATAGTTAGAATCATATAGTTTGTAGCTTCTTTTGTGTAGGAATGTGCATTTAAGTTTCCTCCATGTCTTGTCATGACTTACTAGCTCATTTCTTTTTAGTGCTGAATAATATTTCATTGTATGGATGTACCACAACTTATCCATTCAGGGCCTGAGGGAACTCTTGGTTGCTTCCAAGTTGTAGCAATTATGAGTAAACATCTATGTGCAGGTTTTTGTGCGGAATTAAGTTTACTTTTCTTTTGTGTGTGTGTGGGAGAATGAGCAAAAGCAGAGAAAATAGTTGGGACTCTTGCAGGTAACAGATTGCATTGCTGAGACTCATGTGATGGCAACAGAGATGGAGGGAGGTGGGTGGAGTAGAGATTTATTTTGAAAGTAGAGTGGTTGGGATTTGCTCATGAAATGTTGTAGAGGGAAAGAAAGAAGTCAATCTGATATTTTGGTTTCTGACTCAAACATCTGGGTGGATGGTGTAGCCATCATCTTTCTGGTTTTCATACAGTAGTTAATTTTCAATAGTTCTTAGACATAATTTTCCCTGACTTAATGCAAAAGTCTGATATCATTCAGGTGCAGGAAGGAAGCCTTCCTGGAAAAGATGTATCTTGAGATGGATATAGAATGAGAAGCAAGCTGAATTTAAAATTACAGGGGATGGAGTGAAGTTTATGTTCCTCTCACTCACAATCCATTTGTGTTAATTTTCTGGGATGCCTATTATCCTTCATGAAGCTTACATTCTAAAGGAGGAAGAATCAGAGTTAAGTTTTCAACTCCTTTATGTAAATAGCAAACGGTGTGATTGCCGGATCTTACGGTTTTCTGAGAACCTGCCAAAGGCGGATGTCTCATTTTGCGTCCCGCTGTCAATAAGTGAGAGTTCCTGTTGCTCCACATAGTTGCCAGCAGTTGGTGGTGTCAGTGTTCAGGATTTGGGCCATTCTAATAGGTGTGCTGTAGTATCTCATCGTTGTTTTCATTTGCAACTCACTAATGACATATGATGTCACGCATCTTTTCATGTGCTCGCTCGCTAGTTGTATATCTTCTTCGGTGAGGTGAGGTGCCTGTTCAGATCTTTCGCCCATTCTTTAATTGGGTGGTTCATTTTCCTGTGGATGCGTTTTAAGGGTGCTTTGTGTATTTTGAAGACCAGCCCTTTAGCGTGTATGTCTTTTGCTGATACTTTCTCCCAAACTGTGGCCTGCCTCTTCATTCTCTTGACCCCATTTAATTGTGTTTCCTCTTCCTGTGTGTTCACAGAGAATCCAGGACAGCTGTGGAGGGGCGTGGTGCCCTGGGAGAAAGTGTGTGGGCCTGCCACTGTTCCCTTTGAACATACATGTTTATTCATTCTTTAAACGTTTACACTATGCTGGGCACTAAATTCTAGGGATGCATCCATTAATGAAACAGACAAATCCCTGAGTCTTACGAGCTCACTTTCTGGTAGAGGAGACATACACAGAAAATAATAATAATAAACTTAGAGACATATACTGAAAAGCATACCTAAGTATATTACACAGCATTCTGAAACAAAGTTCAAATGTGAGAGTCCAAAAAGGAGATTGGAAGTGCTGGCACAGGGACATTTACAAACTCATGGGGATACTTGAACAAAGAGGAGGAAGTACAGATGAGCCAAGAGGGAAGGGAAATCAGGCAGGGGGACCAGCCAATGCAAAGGCCAGAAGGCCGGAGTGTGCCTGGTGTGTTTGAGAAACTGCACAGAGGCCAGTGTGGCTGGAGTGGTGTGGAGGTGGGGAGAAAGACACAGGATGGTTTTGGGTGGGAGTGTATAGGCAGATCTGATCCTCTAGGGCAGTGGTCCCCAACCTTTTTGCCATCAGGGACTGGTTTCATGGCAGACAATTTTTCCATGGACCAGGATGGGGGGATGGTTTCAAGATGATTCAAGCACACAACATTTATTGTGTACCTTATTTCTATTATTATGACATTGTAATATATAATTAAATAATCATACAACTCACCATAAAAAAAGAGGCCCAGATAGAAGTGGTAAATAAAATAATGGGCAGGCCACATGCAGACTAAGTGTCAGATTCTGACTCCAAGCCTGCCACCGGATGCAGTTGGACAACTGAAGTCCATCAACTCACTTGCCACTCACTGACAGGGTTTTGATATGCGTCTGCAAGCAATGGATTTATTATGGCCTCGGTGCAGTCAACCCTCACTGCTAATGTTAATCTGTATTTGCAGCCACTCTCCAGTGCTTGCATCACTGCCTCAGCTCCACCTCAGACCATCAGGCGTTCAATTCTCAGAAGGAGCGTGCAGCCTAGAGCCCTCGCATGTGCAATTCACAACAGGGTTCCTGCTCCTATGAGAATCTTAATGCCATTGCTGATCTGACAGAAGGCGGAGCTCAGGTAGTAAGGCGAGCAACGAGCAGGTATAACTACAGATGAATCTTTGCTTGCTCGCTCACTCACTGCTCATCTCCTGTTGTGTGGCCCAGTTCCTAACAGGCCCAGTTCCTAACAGGCCCGGACTGGTACCAGGGGTTGGGAACCCCTGCTGTAGAGTCTTGTAGTCCTTGTATAGTCTGTACCTTTTGCTCAAGAGAAATGGGGAGCCTGGGAGGGATCTGAGCAGAGTAGTGACAGAACTCACTTAGGTTTGAACACTTCTTCCCTGGCTACCATGTTGAAAACGGCTGCCCAGGAGGCCCAGGCGAAAGCAGAGAGGCCCTTGCAATAATTCAGGTAGGAGATGACGGAGGAGGTGAAGTCAGTGAGACACGGTCAGATTCTGGGTCTATCTGAAGGTAGCACCGCCAGGATTTCCTGCTGTATTAGATGCAGGGGTAAGAGAAAGAAGAATCCTAGATGATACCAAGATTTGTGACCTGAACCTCTGGAAGGATGGAATTACCATTAGCTGAGATGGGGAAGAGCAGGCTTTGGGGGCAGGGCTGGGGCACAGGTTTACGTCCTGCTGGAGATGGTAGGCAGATGTTGGACAGATGGGGTTGGAGTTCAGGGTTGTTTGTGCATAGGACACGGGGCTGAGTGCTGTAGGGGAACAAAAAGGAAGAATGAAATCCAAGTCCTCTCACCCCTGCCTCAGTCCAGGACTTACCAGGGAGGTGGAGGATCAAGAGGGCAAAGCATAAACAGGCACACCCAGTGGTAAGCAGCTCCTTTGAGACTCCCTTGAGGTCTGAAGGCAGTTGAACAAATCCATGCTATCAAAAATTACGCTAAGGAGACAATCAGATACAAGACAAACCCCCAAAACACCTTGACCACTCACCCCTGAAGAGATGGTGAGAAGAGGAAACCAGGGGGTGTTTTCCCTTCTCCAGCAAGAGAAACACAGACACATATGACTTTTAAAGATGGTTACAATGGCTCTTCATAATCCATCTGCCTTCCCTTTTCACCTACTAGGTGAGAAAACAGAGGGAACCCACCCTGATGTTGGGGTAGTCCCTTTAGCTCTGCCCCCAGCCACCTGTCAAGCAGTCAGATCAGCCCTGGACCCCTGCCAGCTGTGCTGGGTCCTGCTGCCTGTGGTCTGTACATGCATGGAGGTATCTGTTTAAAAGGAGGAGATCTGTGACCAGGGCTCATCACCTATTAGACCGATATTAGTACCAAGTCCTAATATGGGTAACCCAGAGCCCAGTGTTCATGTGCCAGTTGTGTGGGCCTCACCCTGAAATCCAGTCAGCTGCCCAGGCAAGAGCCGAGTTTTCACATTAAACATCCCTGAGTCTCTCTTGTTCAAGTGGCAGATGGTGAATTTCATGCAATGACGTGAGCAAAGGCCCCTCTATTTCCAGCTTGGAACTCAGAATCTGCGGAGAAGCTGCTAGTCTGTGTTCTGTGCACTGAATGTTGCAACCCTCGGGGTGGGGGTGGGGGGTCGGGGGTGTTTCCAAGAGGGCTAGAGCCAGGAGCGGGAAGAGCAGTGAACTGGCCTTTGTCCCGGGTTTCCCAGCAGGGGAAGGGGAACCGGGGCGCTTTGGGAACGCTGCACTGGTGTAGAGGACAAGACCTGCCACTCACAACTTGAAAATCTAGTGTTTTGATAAGCCAAGGCTGACATTAGACCTGGCGTGCCAAAGAGACCTTGGAGAGAGGGGCAGAACAGCGCGAGAAGTGGGGGGCTATTGACGCCATGTCTTTGCAGGCTTGGATCTGAGCGAGAGTAAACCTGAGTTAAGAAGCGGGGCCAGATTAATGAGCACGTACATTGTAACAGTCCCCCTCGGTGCCCTCCACCCCGCACTTTGGCACCCTCTGACCCAAATGCGTTGACAGCTTTTTCACCTCCAAAGATAGAAAAAGATTTATAACACAATAAGAACCTTTAGGAATCTCAGCCCACCACTCCAGGAGTGGAGGGCTCTCTTAGGTTCCCAAGGGACATCTCCCTTGGGGCAGATTTTAGGATGACATGAGGAGATGGGAATTCTCTATGGGAGGGGCTTCCCCAGAAACGAGATGGAGGCCTCACCTCCCGCATCCTTTCCCTCTTCATTCCTGCCACATGGACTTACTTGCAGTTCCTTCCGCTGGCCTCTGTTCTCCTGCCATTCCTCTACACCCCTGGGGTACAAAGAGCTCCCTCCTGGGGTCCCCTTCCCCATATCCCAACTTAACTAGCTCCTTCTACTTTCATTAAGGCAAACTCACACATCACCACTTTTCAGAAGCTTTGCATTCAGGCTGTACTTTAATAACATTGATTGCATTTTTCTTATTATAAAATTCATGTTCAGTGCAGAGAATATGGCGCTTATAAAAAAAAAAGGAAGGAAACAAAAATCACCCATCATTTTGACATACATTCTTCTGGTCTTTTTTTCTGTGTGTTTATATGTATTTTAATTGGGAGCATACTGTACATACTGTTTCGTGATTTGCTTTTTTTTTTTCCACTTAAGGCTATATAGTTTAGCAAAAAAGAGGCAGTTTAGTATAGTGGTTATGTGTGGGTGGCCTCCGGAGTCAGACTGTCTGGGTTCAAATCCTGGCGGAACCACTCCAGTACCGAGACCTGGGCAACTTACTGAATACGTTTCCGTGTTTAGAACAATGTGGTTTGCATCATATTTGAATCTATAATTTTGTTTTCTCTGTTTCTCACTGGGCTGTGAGTTCCTTGAAGTCAGAGAGTGGCTCTTGTTCATCTCTCTGTCCTCGGCATCTCGTTTGGTTCTTAACAGGCATCCCCAAAATGTTAAGTACCTGAAAAGAAAAAAAAAAACCCAAAGAATAGCGCCCAGCGCTAGGGATCACATGAAAGTTCTTGAATCACAGGACTCAAGAGTTGCGTTCGTAGCCTTGCCTCTTTCAAGTATTAGCTAAAGCGGCGGATGGATTTTAAGCTTTCTGAGACTCCCATGTCTTCATCCGTCAGGGCGATGGTGAGGTGAGACAGACGATGCCATGGCCTTGCTCTGTAAACTGAACACTTGGCGAGTGAAGTTATTATTGATTGATTGCTGGGGCTCTTCTCGGGCTCCGAATGCCGACAGGCCTGAAGCCGATGACGCCCTCGGTGTCACCGGGCAGAGAACAGACGGGGCTCAGCGTGGCCCAGGGCTGCGTGGCGCTCCAGGCCAGCACCCACCCCCCCCAGGCGCGGGGCCCCCCCACCCCGGGGCGCAAGTCCCGAGCGGGAGGTGTGGATGTGGGGCGCCCGAGCCGGGAGAGCCGGGGTGCGCCAGCCGCCCTGCAGGGTGCGCCCTCCGCTCAGTCCCAGCCCGGGGTGGGGGTGGAGGTGGGGGTGCGGGGGGGGCCTCCGGGCGCCGCCGCTCGCGCCCCCAGGAGTAGCCTCGGTTCTCCTTCCCGCTTGGCCCATCCTTCCGCCCACCAGATCCGGTGGGGAGATTCCTCTCCCTTTTCTCTGGGATCCGGGCGGTTGGGGGGTGGTGGCTGGAACGGAGTCTTCCTTTGCCTCCTCCTCCCGGGCAGCATCCAGGCTTTTCTGAGCAGGATGGGGCGGGGGCGGGGGGCCGCGTGCGCCCGGGCGGAGGGAATTCCTTCCCCGGCGGCGACGGCGGCACCGGCACCCGCAGCAGCGCCTCGCCTTTTTTAGCTCCTTCTCCCGGCGCGGCCAGGGGGTGGCGGCGCGCCCCACCTCGCGGCGGGGGAAGGCGTCGCCACCCCCCCTCCCTCCCCGCCGGCTGCCTGGTGGGGGGGGTACAGGTGGGGAGGCCGGGGTCCTGTGCCACCGCCCGTGGGTGGGCAGCGGGAGACGCCGCAGGGGGACCCGGGGTGATTCCCGTCCGCCCGCAGCTCCTCCCGGGCTGCCCTGAGCAAGGAGTTGTTTTGTCATTTTGCAAAAACACCTCCCCTCCCCAACACCCCCCCCCCCCGGCTGTTTCAGAAATGGCATTGAGTCAGATCTGAGTCACAGGAGAACGTGGGCCCCCCCGCCCCCTCCCCTGTGGCTCTTCCTCGGCCCGCCCCCAGCCCCCCTCTCTCTCCCCACACCCCGCAGCCAGGGCTCCGCGTCGGGCCCCGCAGGTCTCCGCGTCCGGCGACCACCCGCCTACCCCCCGCCCCCCGGCCTGCCTTCCTCTCTCTTTCGCTGTCGTACCTGCCCACCCGCGTACCCGCCCCCCCCCCCCCCCCCCCCCCACCCGCGGGGGGGTGTGGACACGGCCCCGCGGGGTCCCCGCCAGGCCGTCCCCCCCCCAGTGCCCCCCCCC
>CAUYQG010101730.1:0-10921 GCA_963574415.1 Tarsius wallacei
CTGGGAATTCCTAGTGGGAAACTGTCAGAGGAGAGGGGGTGGGATTGGCAGTTGAGGAAAATTGCTAGGGGAGGGAGGGAAATACCTCATCAACAAGGGTACCTACATAATCAAAGTTTGTATACCTAACCCTGAATTGTACCCCACATCTTTATACAAAAAATAAAAATAAAAAATAAACGGCAAAAAAGTAGTTTATAAATAACCTTTCATGTCATTTAAATAAGGGAAATTTTAGAACTTTTAGCAGCAAAGTTACATATTTCTTCACCAGTTTTACTTGATTGAGGATTTTAATATGACTTTTGTAAGTGACCTTAAAATTTCCTTAACGGCTTGTTTTAAAAGTAGCAATATTACTTTTGAAGATTTGAGCATAATTCTTTGCATTTCATTAACAGCTCCCAGTTAAATTACAAATGGTGAATTGTACCTAATGAGACACCAGTACCCAGGAACATGCTTCATTTCCTTCTGACTTCCCCCTCTCTTTTATAGATTTCTTTGCTGCACTCTGAGCTTGTCAAGAAGCAAGTAATGATAAGAATCAAATTTTATCAAATTTATGGGTGTGACGTGATAACACTGCATCATTGTAAAGGAGAATTTCTTTATTATGGTCAGATCTAATTTTAAAATGAGTTTCTTCTATTTGGTGATTAGCTATTTTGTCTGATATAACTAGAATGTTGACTTCTATCTCATGTAGAAGTTGAAACAAGTTTTACTAAATACCCATTTTTTGTGTTTTGAAGTGTAGCTGGCAGAAGCAGTATATAGACACTGGCCAATTGCAAAAGAAGTAGTGTTTGAGAAAAATAAGATCACAGAAAACCAACTACGTGTATAGAAAATTATTAAAAAAAAATTGCTGGTTAGGTTATTGTAAAAAGCTTTTTGCAAGTACAATAAACAAATCAAAATGTTTTTAAGGCCTTCTTAAGTGTGACATAAATTTTGAGAACTTGGCTATGAGATGTTAGATATATTTTTAAATGTATAAATGATTCAAGCTTTGAAAACGATTGTTTTATTTTAATGACATTTAAAATCCCTAATGCCTTTAAATATTCCTATATGTTTCTCCTGATTTGTACCTGGCAACTATTTGTTCATTTAAATCTGAATATGAGTTGGATGCTAGATGGAACCTTTTAACAGCCTTTTAAAAAATTTTATTGTTTATATTTAAGGTATGCAACATGATGTTATGAAATACATATAAGAAGATTTCTATAATTTAGCAAATGAACATATCCTCCATTTCACAGTTACCCTTTATTTTTGTAACAAAATCAGCTAAAATCTACTCTGAGCAGACATCCCATGTATAGTACTTCATTACTTACAGTCTTTGTATTCACATTAGATCTCTAAACTTGTTCATTCCACATATTTGCTAGATTGCATTCTCTAATGTACATCTTCCCCCATTTCAGTCCCACCATTAAGCCCACTGTTCTCTGTCTCCATATATTTATATTTCTTTATATTCCACATAGAAGTAAGATCATGAGATGTTTTTCTTTCTGTGTCTGGCTTATTTTATTTAGCATAATGTCCTGCAGACCCATCCGTGTGTAACAAATGGCAAGATCTCATTCTTTTTTAGGGCTGAATAATTGTATAATTGTACATTGTATAAATGTACCACAGCTTCCTTGCCCATTTGTCTGTTGACAGACACTAGGTTGTTTCCATTGCTCATCTATTTTTGAATAATGTTGCAATGAACCTGGGAGTGCACACATCTTTACCAGGTGGCTATTTCATTTCTTCTGGGTATATATCCGGAAGAGGGATTGCTGGGTCACATGGTAGTTCTATTTTTAATTTCTTTAGAAACCTCCATACTGGTTTCCTTAATGACTGCACCAATCTACATTCCCATCAACAGTGTACGAAGGTTCCCCTTTCTCCACAACCTTGTCAATATTTATTATTTTTTGACTTTTTTAAATAATAGCCATCCTAACGGGCCTGAGGTGATAGTTCATGATGGTTTTGATTTGTATTTCCCTGATGATTAATTATGTTGAGTGCTTTTTCACATGCCTGCAGTCCATTTTATGCTTTCTTTAGAGAAATGTCTATTCTGGTCTTTGGCATGTTTTTTAACAAAGTTGTTTTTCCCTATTGAGTTGTATGAGTTCTTCATACATTTTAGATATTAAACCTTATTAGATATATGGTTGCAAATATTTTTCTCACTCTGTACATTACCTTTTCATTTTATTGATTGTTTTCTTTCCTGTGCAAAAGTTTTTTAACTTGATGTTGTTCTATTATTTTGCTTTTGTAGCCTGAGTTTTGGTGTGACAAAAAAAATCATTGCCAAGACCAATTCCAGGAGCTTTTCCCCGGCATTTTCTTCTAAAAATTGTGTAGTTTTTGGTCTTATGTTTAAGTCTTTTATCCATTCTGCATTGTTTTTTGGGTATGATAAAAGATAAGGGTTCTATCTCAATTTTTTTTGCATGTGAGAATCTAGTCTTCCTGTATTTTTTATTGAAAAACCCATCCCTACCCCATTGTGTCCTTTTGGTGCCTTTGTCAAAAATTAGTTGACTCAGTATGTTTGGATTTATTTCTGGGCTCTCTACTATGTTTCACTGGTCTCTGCATCTGTTTTTATGCTAGCTCCATGCTGTTTTGATTATTAAAGCTTTGTAATAAAATTTTAAAACAGGTAAGGTGATGCCTCCAACTTTGTTTCTCTTTCTCAGAACTGTTTTGGCTACTCAGGGTCTTTTATGGTTCTGCACAAACTTCAGAATTGTTTTCTTTATTTCTGTGAAGAATGCCATTGAGATTTTCATAGGGATTGCATTGAATTTGTATATTGCTTTGAATAGAATGGGCATTTTAACAATAGTAATTCTTCCTATTCATAAGCATGGGACATTTTTCTGTGTATTTGTTTTCTTTAATTTCTTTCATCAATGTTTTATATTTTTTCAGCATAAGACTCTTCCACCTCTTTGGTTAAATTTGTCTTAGGGTTTTTTTGTTTTTTGTTTCTATTGGAAATGGAATTGTTTTCTTGATTTATTTTTCAGTTAGGTTGCTATTTGTGTATAAAAATGCTACCAACTTTTGTAACTTGACTTTGAATCTGGCAACTTTACTAAATTCATTTGTTAGTTCTAATAGTGTTTTGTGGCGTCTTTAAGGTTTTTTACATATAAAATCATGTCATTCACAAATAGAGATAATTTTACTTCATCCATTCTAATTTAGAAGCTTTTTATTTCTTTTTCTTGTCTGATTGTTCTTGCTAGTACTTCCAGTACTAGGTTGAATAGAAGTGGCAAGAGTGGGCATCCTTGCTTTGTATCAGATCTTGGTGGAAAAGTTTTCAGTTTTTCCTATTGATTAGGTTAATTGTAGGGTTTTTTTTATAAGTGGCCTTTATTATATTGAGGAATTTCCCTGCTATACCTAAACTCTTGGGAGTTGTTAAGTAAGAAAAAATGTTGAACTTTGTTAAAGTTTCTTTCTGTCAATTAAGATGATCATGAGGTTTTTATCTTTTGTTCTATTAATGTGATATATCACGCTGTTTGATCTGCATATGTTAAATTAGCCTTTCAGGATGATTGTGATGTAAAATCTTTCTGATGTGCTGTTGGATTTGGTTTGCTTATTGAGTATTTTTGCAGTGATGTTTATTGGAAAATTGGTCTGTGGTTTACAGTTTCTTTCTTCCTTTCTCTCTCTCTCTCTCTCTCTCTCTCTCTCTTTCTCTTTCTTTCTTTCATCTTTGCCTGTCCTAGATATCAAGGTGATGATGCTGCCCTCATAAAATGCTTTTGGAAGTATTTTCTCTAGCTCTATTTTTCAGAAGAATTTAAGAAGTATTGGCATTAATCTCTCTTTGGGTGTTTGGCAAAATCCAGCTGTGAAGCCAACTGGTCCTGGGTTTTTCTTCCTTGGGAGTTGGCAGTCTTTTAAATAATTTGTATTACATCTGTTTTAAAAGAAAAAAATTAAGAATGTTTGTTCTTTAGTTCTTTTTTTTCTTAATGGGTATTGAGTTTTAATTTTGCAAGATGTAAAAGTTTTAGAAGTCTTTTGCATAACAGTGTGAATATATTTCACAATACTAAAATGTAAATTTAAAAAGATTTTTAAAATGTTATGTATTGTTCTTATCACAATTAAATTTACTTTAAAAGATAACTAAAAAAGATACAGAGTTATGAATTTTCTTTAAAATGCTCTTAAATTACATGATTCTTTTACATAAAGAAAATATAGACTCATTATTAAAATACACAGAGAAATGAAGTCTGTTTCCATAATTGGACACCTAGAAAGAATAAAACGATCATTGAAAATAAGACTGGGGGAGGGAGGGGCATATCCCATCAACAAGAGTACCTGCATAATCAACATTTGTATGCCTAACCATGAATTGTATCCCACATCTTTATAATTAAAAAAGAAAGAAAGAAAAAGAAAATAAAAATAAAATAAGACTAGGGAAGAAATATACAAGACGAGTCAGAAACAAAGTTGGATTCATATTTATAAAGACTCTCTCACACATTGTGATATTCATTAAGTGGATCCATCTTTTAATTGAACCCCACATTGACTTTCAGTGTATGTACAGAGTCACCAATTGTCATTCAAAATTATAATACACAGGTACAACCAAAAACACAATACACTGATGTCAGGAAACCTATGCCAAAAAAGAAACAAGTAATATAAAATTGTAAAACAAGAATAAAGGCCTTTAGGAGCAAATAATAGCCTTACAATTTCCTAATAAAATAAAAATAGTCATTGATATAGTTCTTTTGAAAGTAAAATTTTTGTTTTGCTTTATTTTTTCATGTTAAGATAAAATAAGAATAAAAATTGGGAAATATACAGTTCGAACTTACTCTTCCATTTAAGTAACCTTTTAAGGTTAAATGGAAAGCGTTTATACATCCTCTAAACTGGTAACAGCTTCTTATAATGGAAATAAACACAAGTCAGCTGGGTTTAATCCTGGTATTGCTACTATCAACAAGCTAGATAAATTCTGGACCTCCATCTCCTCATCTGTAAAATGAAGAATACAAGCCTGGTATGGCTTTGCTAATAGTACAAATAAACAATACAAGTAAAGAGTCAGAGAATAGTCCTGTTTGTTTCAGTCTCTGAAGCAAAAGGGCTTTGTTTTGCTTTGTTTTGTTCTGTTTTGGGTCTTGTCTTTAAACATAATTCTTAGGACATTTGGTAGTTTATAGGTAAGAACATTTCTATATTTTTTCCAGAGTAATCTAAACTTCACTACAATTACTGTCAAAGTTACTAACGTGTGTTGTTTTTCTTTATAATTTATGAAAATGATTTTTTCCGAATTTGTTGCAAAATGAATAACAAACTGATTGCTTATAAGCATAAACCTCAATTATCTGTTAATTTTATTGTCAAAATTCTCTATTTCAGCTGCTTCCACATAACAACTACTTAGAAGAATCTCGTTCTCAGACTGCAGGTAACAAACTCAGAATATTTAAAATAAAATCCATACTTTTAATTTAAAAACCTTCTGAGATAATATTTTATCCATTAATGTTCAGCGTGGACACCAAGTGAAATGGCATTGCTGTCATCTCATGTTAGTACCATGACAACACCTGAAACAACTACTGTCTTTGGAAGTCTGTATCATTTTTAAAAAACACATTCCAATAAACAGAATAAAGGTACTAAAAATCTTTTGATAGTTTTAATAGAAAAAAAACTTGAATGGTTACACATGGAAACAGTATTAGAAAGTGCACGAAATTTTTAGCATGAGAAATCCTAGGTTCACAAATAAATAAAACAAGTAAGGAGTCAGAGAATACTCCTGTTTGTTTCAGTCTCTGAAGCAAAGGGTTTTGTTTTGCTCTGTTTTGGGTCTTGTCTTTAAACATAATTCTTAGGATGATTGGCAGTTTATAGTTAAGAATATTTTTATATTTTCTCCAGAGTAATCTAATCAGTGTCCTCCTGCGACCATGGACGGGGGAAAAGTTTGGGGATGATTCAAGCACATAACATTTATTGTGCACTTTATTTCTATTATTTTTACATTGTAATATATAATGAAATAATTCTACAACTCACCATAAAAAAAGGGGAGGGAGCATGGACAGAAGTGGTCTTGTTTGATCACATATTGACCCTGTTTTCTTGATGTCTCTGATTTTCTAAGAATTCTTCATCTATTAAATTAAGGAGGTCATATCTCTCTCCTCTCAAGGTTTTTGTGAGGATTAAATTATGAAGTTATTTCATAACTTTTTTAAAAAAGGACTTGTCAGAAACCATATTCTTCTTTGAAAAAGAGAATAGGCTAAACTACTTTATATAAAACCCTAATATTTAGCATAATTCCTTATATAAATGTTGCTGCTCTTTGAATGAATTGATGAACAAATGATAAATGAAAGAAATTAAGTCTAGATCTTAGCCCCAGAAATCATTAGAATGCAAAGGCAAGAGTTCTTGAATGTAGGAGTTACTATTTAATACTCAACAAACTATTATTTCATAAACACCTACCATGTTTTAGGCACTAATAGGTAGCTATTGCATATACAGCGAATAAAATACAAATACATCTTCCTCCGTGTCATGGTGCTTACAGTTTGGAAGCGGAAACTATAAGCATAGAGATCTTTACAAGTTTGATAAGAGCTATAAAGACGAGTAAGATATCTGTGATTAAAAAAAACAAGAGGGTATAGATTGGATGAGGAGAGGGAATTATTTGGAAAGAGTGAGTTAGGAAGTCCTCTTGGTAAGGTAGTATTTATGCTGAGACATGAAGGCTGCAAAGAAACCTGCCATATGTAGAATGACTGCAAGTATGTTTCTGGCAAATGGAAAGAGTATGAAGTGCCTGCATTGGAAAATAATTTGGGCAGAATTAACCACTGAAAAAATTATCAGAGAGAAGCAGCTATAAATCAATTAACATTTCCTCACTTAAAGTTTAGGTAGTGAGAGAAGCATTTTAGTTGCTTTAGCAGAAAGAATTCCTTCTACATCCCCAGAGACAGCTTCCAGGTACATGTTTAATCAGTCTTTGCCTATGCTGCTATTTTATTCTTACAGACTAACATGGCTAGATATAGGAGACTGATTACATTATCGCAGTGAGACAAGAAATATGTAGATAATTTTTCAAAAGCAGCCTCACACTTTTGTCTGTAGACTATCTCACAAATATTCTGACCAAGAAAGTCAACAATCATAATCTATAATTTCCTCTGGCGCCCTACCCCCAAAATGCCACCTAGGTAGATTAGCAAGTAAGCCTGAGAACTATGTCTTCTCTAGAGGCAAGTTCTTTGATGGTAAGCACTGTAATCATGCCTAAATAAATGGGTGGGAAAGTCTGCCCCCTCCCAGTAACTAGTTGTAATGGGCTCTATGATTAGTATATCAAAGATGGCTCACCATTGGGCATAAGACAATTACTTATTAGAGAGAGGCAAGAGCTAGCAGAGTCTGGAACTTTTAAGAAACTCTATTTAAGTAATGGAACAATTAGCATAGAGTTGCTTTTCCACAGTATCTTCTATAGAACTTTTCTTGAAATGGAGGTTTTCGTGACATATTAATTGAGATTCTTATTAGGGCAGTTTAAATATGCAAAGATTGGCCACTTTCAGTAAATATGTTTTTGCATCAAATGGCATGAGTGTCTACTATATTAGATTTAGGATTGTTATATGTTCTTAGTACCTCATGTCTACTTGGGTATAACATTTTGATTATAAGACTCTATGGAACTAAGCTGTTCAAACTCCAACACAATATGGAAATATGCAGTAAATTCATAATATTTTTAACCAGAATAATGAATTACACACAGATCATGATGTTAAAGATATGTAAGATAGGATGTCATTGCCATAATTATTCTTAGTATAAAATTCTCAAAGTTAATCTATTTGTATCCTTCTGAGTAGTTAAACTGAAATATATGTAAGCACATATAGTTCACGTGGATTGTGAAAGTCATAGGAGGACACTGATATGATGAGCGAGATATCCCCAGACTAGAGTAAAACGTCCTTAATCACTTTAGATATAAAAGCTCACTTTAGATATTCTCTAGATGAGATCAGTAAAATGTTCAAGTTTTAGCTTTATATTTCAATTTTTTTTTTTTTTGGCCTATATTTGCTTGTCACGACTTAAGCCAAGAATTTGAGACACTTTATAGCACGTGGTTAGGCACAGTATTCTCCCTCTTTTTAAAACTTAATCTCTCCATGCTTCAATTTGTTCAGTTTTAAAACTGGGGACTGAAATCAGTTTATCACTGAAATATATTGACATTACTTTTTCATTTCTAGATTCCCTAATACAGTTGGTGTGTGTGTGTGTGTGTGTGTGTGTGTGTGTGATTTTCTAAGATTATAACACCAGAAGACATATATGCTACTACTGAATAATTATTTTCTGATTTAACATTGACTAACTAATTCTCAACTTCTTCGTTCTCTGAGCTAATTGCCGGAGAGTTCCTGGAAAAAAGCAGGACGCATTTATCTATGTATCTATTTATACATTGATTTATCCTAAATGTCTTTATTTTGTAAAACTACAATATTTTATTTGCTGATGCAGAGGAGAAGCTTAGTCAAATAGTTCAGAAATTTCCCAGTAGTTTTTGTATTGGTTAAAAACATCTCACCCCTTTTACTCCTTGCTTGCAAGTAGAACAACTTGTCACCATCATGAAAGCACCTTTTTAGACAGGAATATGACCGTAGAATTTATTTGGAAGTCAAAGAGAGCTCACTAATTAATATTACTTTCCCCTCCCACTCAAAAATTATTGATAAGACAAAAGAAAGCAATCCACGTATTTTGGATAGAAAATAAGAATTTTTGAGAGATAATTTCTATGATGTAAGCAGTCTAACTTAGTTCTGCTGATAGCAGCAGAGTTTTCTTTGGGAGATCTCTTTATATGGTAAGACTATTAGCAACACTGGAGGGCATGAGTCAGAAACACGGGCAATGGTAGACAGTAAAAGGGGGGAACTAATTGTGTTGTTGCAGCATCTAAAATGATACAGGCATCTAAGTTGTGATGACACTGGTATTTTCACAATGATGCAAAATTTGCTATGGACTTGATATGAATTTCAAAGGTAAGAAACACAAATCAGAGAACCATAAAAAATGTCCTTGGTTTGGTCCAAAAGGCACATGAGGGCATATTTAAATGTTCTGATGATAAGCAACTTCAGAAGCACCAAGAACTGGCAAAGTGTGGGAAATTGGGGGGAATTTCAAGTATGAGTTAGTCATCAAAATTAGCTTCCTATCAGCTAGGAATGATTAGCTTGATAGTCAATGGAGAAGGGTGAAATTGCAGAGTGTGGGCAGAAATTGTGTAGCATCGTGCTCCTTTACAGGAGTGTATATGGAGGAAATATTAGTCCTATGAAGTCCTATTTACACAGTAGATTATAACACATATAATACTGCCAGGAGGTGGGGGGAAGCACATAACATCCATAATGGTACCTGATCCCAAACCAGGCGAAATGAGGATGAATGGGAGGCCCAAACTTCACCTGTATGATGAACAACTTACATACTTAATACTGAATTGTACCGCATCATTAAAATAAAAATAATAATAAGCCAACCAGTCATCCACCATAAAGACAGGATTTATAACAAGCACCTCCAGGAGATTCCAAACCATAGGTGGAGAAATAGTTCATGTTATTTTAAAAATACGGTGTCAATATAAATTCAAATGTTTTGAGACATAGATCATGATATTAAAGATATGTAAGATAGGATGTCATTGCCATAATTATTCTTAGTACAAAATTCTCAAAGTTAATCTATTTGTATCCTTCTGAGTAGTTAAACTGAAATACATATAAGCACATATAGTTCACGTGGATTGTGGAAGTCATAGGAGGACACTGATATGATGAGCCAGATATCCCCAGACTAGAGTAAAACTTCCTTAATCACTTTAGATATTCTCTAAAAGTTCCACTATCAAGAAAACCAGTTAGATTCCATAAAGCATTAATGCAAACTGGAAATTATAGATCTCAAATTATTTTAGATTACATGTATTATTTTACTCACACAACCCAACAACCAGAGGTTAGATGTAGTTAAAAATGGTTGTTGCCCCTGTCATCATAGCAGCATGCATTTTTAAAGAGTATATTTTAAACAGTGTAAAAATTAACTAATGACAATTTCTCATGGAGATTACTTTTTTGTCTTTGGACAAAGAGTTCGGAGGCAATAAAAAAACCAATCAACATAAACTCTCATGCAAGCCTTAATTAAGGATAACAAATAGGTTCATGTGTGATGTTAAATAATGCAGTTATTTTAAAAAGACATGAAATAAACAATGGATATAATAATTCCATGAGTTTTTTTTTAAATTCCTTTGCCATTTTTTTTAGACCTATGGGCTCTATATCTAGTACAAGATCTTATCCCCCTTTACAACTGGTCTTCAAAATCATCATTACCATCTTGGAAGTGCCCCTCCCATGTGACAATGTTAGCAAGACCAGCTCCACCTCTGATAGCAGCTACACTGGCAACAATACTTAGTCATCTAACTCAATTCATACAAACATGAAGAACATTTATATCGTTTTTCTGTGTCCTTCAAAAATCGACCAGACTCTTCAGACTCTTCCACTTTCTGGATAACTACACACATTGTATTAGAATGATAACCTTTCCCACCTCAGGAAGACTTTATGTTACTATGACTATGACTTTATGTGACTTATGGTTACTACAACTGCCAAGCAAACCGTCAGCAAAACTGAATTTCTTTCACTCAGCACATGTTCAATGAACACCTACTACGTTCCAGACACTATTTTTGGTACTAGGGATATAGACTCTGCTCTAT